>JAVTVY010001826.1:0-33532 GCA_036873755.1 Hanleya hanleyi | reverse complement strand
TCGGTTGCCACCTTTTTGAAGGATTCATGCAGTCAAGCACGTTACCGACTACCACTTAACATTAAGTTTTGCCCGGCTACCGATGAAACATAGCCGACACAGTCCGTTTTAAAAGACGAACTTTGTCAAAAAGTACATGAAATCTCATTTACGGGGGCATCGTAGACGGTCTTAGAAATCGGTTGCCACCCTTTTGAAGGATTCATGCAGTCAAGCGCGTTACCGACTACCACTTAACATTCAGCTTTGTCCGGCAACCGATTAAACATAGCCCACACACCCCGTTTTAGAAGACGAAATGTGTCAAATAGCCTGTCAAGCTCGTATTAACTATACGGTTAACTCCACAGTGGCGTGTATGCGCGGTCAGCCACCAATTGTTGCCTGCCCGTTTGGATTAATGGTTGAGTCTAGCAGGATGAGACTACAGATATCATTTAGTAAAAAGGGAAGAAGAATTATTACGCTGTCAGAAATAGGTGAACTTTCTTATTATGAAATTAGGGGAGGGGCCAATTTGTGCGAAACAGTTGAAAATCTGGAGTGCACCTAAAGTAAAAAGTTGTCGTCGCTAAATGTCCCTGCACAGCCTATGATGCGTAATGATGTCATTTACAACCTGCGAGCAAGAGCTGTTCACGTTGAGGGCATAGTCACGTTGAGGGTCTGCATGGTACACACGAACCAGTTTTCGTTGACAAGTGTACGGTGGCTCATAAGTGACATTGATATTTTTTTAATTTTGTATTTTTTTTTTTTGCATTATCACCTAGGTGGAAATTATTCTCACCTGGGTGGAAATTATTATCACCTGGGTGGAAATTATTTTCACCTGGGTGATAATATTATCACCTGGGTGGAAATTATTCTCACCTGGGTGGATATTATTATCACCTGGGTGATAATATTATCACCTGGGTGGAAATTATTCTCACCTGGGTGGATATTATTATCACCTGGGTGGAAATTATTTTCACCTGTGTGGAAATTATTTTCACCTGGGTGGAAATTATTATCACCTGGGTGGAAATTATTTTCACCTGGGTGATAATATTATCACCTGGGTGGAAATTATTCTCACCTGGGTGGATATTATTATCACCTGGGTGGAAATTATTTTCACCTGCGTGATATTATTATCACCTGGGTGGGAATTATTCTCACCTGGGTGGAAATTATTTTCACCTGGGTGATAATATTATCACCTGGGTGGAAATTATTCTCACCTGGGTGGATATTATTATCACCTGGGTGGATATTATTATCACCTGGGTGGAAATTATTTTCACCTGGGTGATAATATTATCACCTGGGTGGAAATTATTCTCACCTGGGTGGAAATTATTTTCACCTGGGTGGATATTATTATCACCTGGGTGGAAATTATTTTCACCTGGGTGATATTATTATCACCTGGGTGGAAATTATTCTCACCTGGGTGGAAATTATTTTCACCTGGGTGGATATTATTATCACCTGGGTGGAAATTATTTTCACCTGGGTGATATTATTATCACCTGGGTGGAAATTATTCTCACCTGGGTGGATATTATTATCACCTGGGTGGAAATTATTCTCACCTGGGTGGATATTATTATCACCTGGGTGGAAATTATTCTCACCTGGGTGGAAATTATTATCACCTGGGTGGATATTATTTTCACCCGGGTGATATTATTATCACCTGGGTGGAAATTATTTTCACCTGGGTGGAAATGGAAGTTAATCATTTAACACGCTGTTTGGCTGCTGAGTTCCCGTTTTGTCTTGGTCACGTGCACGTGGTCCACTGAAAGGCGCTGGTGAACGAGCGCGGCCATTTTGACGGATGGTTGCATCAATGACATTGTGAGCTGTTTGTATTTTGATGGATCAACAGGCTGAATCTGTGGTACAGACGAACATGGCAACGAGAACTGTGGACGAAGTGAGTGAATGTGTAGAGCTGTTTGGGCTGCTCATGGAGTTTATTAGTATAAAAACGGTACATGGTCGAAATTTATGATGCATCGACCATTCAATCAGCAGCAACAACAACAACAACAACAGCATTGATCGATCTGTTCGCACCACGGTGCTTTTTGGAAAGAGTGAGGTCACCCACGGTTTAGACCCAGGCATACTTCAGTCTTTCCAAAAAGCCCCGTGGTTAGCGCCATGCGATGATGCAAATTGATTTACCTTTGAGTTTACCTATCTGGGTCCGGGCGAACCCCTTTGTAAATTTTTATTTTTCTCATTTTATTGGCCTTTTGCTTTTCAAACACTGAAGCGACCCCCCCCCCCCATTTGCCAATTTTGCCATACAGCGAACCCCCTGCCCCTTTGGAGTGAAGGCGAACGCCCCCTCAGTAAATCATGAATACGGCCCTGACTTGATGTATTTGATCATGTGTGAAGATTGCAGCGAGTGTCTTGTTTCCCACTACCGCCACCGGTATACACAGTTGGGTTTATTTATTTATTTTTTTTTTCTTTATTTTTTTTTTGTGATCATGTTTATGTATGTTGACTGTATAATTTGCTGGTCTGCAAACACTGAAACAGAGCCCTAGTCAGAAATCCATGGAGCATGGAGGAAAGGGAGTCCCAGCCATTTTAGCCGGGAGTCTGGGGCCCGGTAACCGCCAAGACCTCGCAATTTTGGGGTATTTCAGATCCATCCATTCAACCAAATGATCATGGTATTCATTAGGTTATATCCACAACAACCACAGTTGCCTGGCTTGTGGGATATTTGATGGTAGATCCATCATCCCTTATATATTTCCAATCAATTATTAAAATTTATTCAAATATTTTTTTTCTTTTTTCAAGCCTATTTTAAAAAAAATCCTTCATTTTTTTCTGTGTCGGAGATCAGCTTCCAGAAGAAAATTAAAAACTGTTGTAACTTTTGTCCAGTTTCGCATCAATGGAAATGACTGTTTGATATGAGAGGAACAAAAAATTAGAACAGTAAAAATAAATCAACTTGAATTTTTTTTATTTGAATAGTTTTCAATTGCTTATTGAAAGTATAGACATCTACCGTCAAAGTCAGTCAACTGTCATAACTCCAAATATCATGATGTTATTTGGAGACAAATATTACTAGTGTAAAATCCATAATATTTTGCAGATTCTCAGCATATTTTTCAGTTGCTGGGAGGAAACCGAAGGGTTTTGTGAGTGTCACCCTCATGTTTTTTCTTGTCAACGCAACTCCTCCTACAGTTCACACGATACTTGATGAATGTTATCAGCACAGTCTGGTAATGCGCATGCTCTCTTTCCGTTGACTCCAGGATTTTTCTTTCCTGAGTTATTGCCCTTATTAGTTCAAAATATTGTAGATTTAATTTTATCATTTTCTCAACGCAACTCCTACTACACTTCGAATAAAGTTCAAATGATACTTGGTGGATGTTTTCGGCACAGTCTGGAGATGCACATGTGCTCTTCCCGTTGACGGAGGATTTTTTCCTTACTGAGTTATTGCCCTTTGCACTTCAAATACTGTACGTATATGAAATTCTGCTGGTTTGATTTTGTGAAGACTGCACCTGTTGTGGAGATGTGTGGCTCCTGTTTTTGACAAGGGACATTTACATGTTCATGTATACAGTTATTTGATTCTATAAAAGGCATTATGGTAGGCCTACATCATGCAAATAATTTAACTTCACAAAAATTATTTTGGAGCCACATGACCGTTTGGGCTCCTTTCAACGGAATTTAAAGCAAAACCTGCAAATGTACATGTACCTGTTAAAAAAAAGATTGACTATGAGAAAGCTAGACTACATTATTCTTTGAAAAGTATAGTAGTTGTCCTCAAGAGACAAGAAAACACTTATTATTGATTTTGACATAAGAAAGGCCAAGGATCACGTAATTCCCGAACACGGCAATGCTGTATTTGCGGTCAATACAATAATTCATGTCATGAATATTTGAGGTCTACTTGAAAATGGATCTCATTAAAAAAAAATCCGGTTGAAAGTTGTGCAGGTTTATATTGAATTCAAGTCAATGTTTGGTCTTGTTTGTAAACGTATTTGTTGTCATTGGTAAGTTTACTATATTTATTTTTTTCATACAGGTATGTGATTTTCTTCGAGCTAGAGAAGTGGAGGTGGAGGTGGTGGATTTATTCCGGAAGCACAAGGTAGGTCGTCTTGAACAGTTGGCTGCAGCATTCTGAAAATGGCACCTACTTGTAGAATCGATACCTTGATTGATCATCAGGTTTGATTTTATTTTCAACACATCCAGGCAGGGCTGATTCCTATTTGAAAGTCTCTTAAACTGGACTATTGAATAGCCCATGTCCAAAGTACATAGGATGATCTTCAAGGCAAGTTGTATTCAATCTTAATAACTTGATATCTTAGGCCGAAATTAAAATATTGTTTTATATGGGGTAAACCTACCTACCTGGCAAAAGGCCCTTACTCAAAACTTTTTATCTCGCCTTACGAAGTAAAGGGGAGATATTGTGAGGGGGGGAAAGAGGACAGGGTTTCATACACGTCGTTTTTTGACACCGGTATTCGGTGTCAAAACTCCCGTAAAAACTCAATTTTGCCACCAAAAAACTGAAGTCTGAGTGTTTTAGAAGGGAAAAACTGAAATTTTGGAAGAAAACTGAAGTCTCCAGAGGCCAATACTTCGTAATTTCGTAATTTATAATCGAAATATATTGCGGGCAAACAATCTGGAAATACCAGAATAAACCGAATAAATAGTTCGGCATCTTCGGTCATTTCCGTGAACTTCGGTACCGCTAGGTTAAACTTCGTTTTGCCGAGCGCTAATTATTTATGTCCGTTTCCCGAACTGTTATCGGGGTCATGCCGTCGGTAACCCTAAAGCCTGTATTCATACTAAATGTATGTGGAGGTTTCCGAATTGCGTTGTGTGGCGGAAAAAAAAATGCAGGGAAAGTTTGACATGTGGGAATGATGAGCCCCCAAAGATGTCTAACTCTCCTTGGAATGGATAGGTAAATATCTGACCATCGCTGAATAGTATTTATGATAAAGGAGACGATGTAATCTTCGCATAGGGCATTTGTTTTCACTCAAAGTTGAATGATCTTGTCGTGTTGTTGTTGTAAAGAAACTGGCATGTACGCATTGTACGATGTTGAAACTGAAACCAAAGTTTGATTGTACCGTAGTTAATAAAGTTTGAATGGATAATTCAAAGACAGCGAACATTCTTTGATTTGAAGATACATAAAGAAGAGTTGAATTTTTTTTATACTGTCAAAACTTTTTTTAAATTTAACGAGATGGTGCAAACATGGAGGTAAAATCGGATCCAATTTTTACCTCCATGACCATGGTGCAAACAAACCAAAACAACTGAAGTTGATTTTTGAAATTACTAGACTAGGCATCTATTTTCTGGCATTGAATTTAACTGATCTGTCTATTATCCTGAAACAACTGTCCCACATTAGGGCAGCACAGAAACATTTCAAATGCCTGCCCCATCAACAAAAGTCTGGTGTACTGCATTTACAGGATTTAGGTCAAACGTTATGGGCAAATCCATTCTTTCAATAAGGGTGGTCAAGTCAAACTGTTGGCACTTATTTGCAGCCTTCAATAACCAAACATGGTAAACTTATGTATCTATCTGGAGTTCGCATGATCCTATCGAAAGTGAGCCAGCTGCCTATGCGCAATAGTTTACAAAATTGTGCGCCTTTTCAAACAGAATTCTCTAATTCATTTCATTTTTATGAGTTTATGGTCACCAAGGACTAGCTGCAGTTATGACAATTGCTGGTCTTCAGTCTGAAGTTGTACTGGACTTTTAATTTTAGTATGAATATTTGCCAAATTTCACATCAAATTTATAATGTGAGATTTTGAAAGGGAAGTCTGGTCCAGATCCAAGTGGTTTTTAATTAGCGTAGCTGAAACGTTTCAAAACTTGCATACTTGAATTGGACATCATTTGCAAGCCAGGAACTGATACCTCGATTTCATTCAAAATTACCAAGTTTGTAATTTTAAAAATTAATTTGAATTGCCTTGTGTAGTCTTGTTGACATCCACAATGTGACATAAATGTGCTGAAAAATAGATGGTATCTTAGACCCTGGTAAATTAAGAACATAAAACTGAAGATGTTAAATTATCTGTTTGGTGCTTTATTTTCACAATTCAAATATATAGCAGTATTGACAGGCTCCATTGATGGTCGTATGAAAATTTGTTATATACATTACTTATGGCGGTTGCAAAATTAGAAATAAACTCAATAGAAGTCTGTCGGCCGGCGACAAAAACGTAAAAATACTCAATTCAGGTGAAAAAAATATTGAATTTTCAGTATCCGGTGGCAAAAATTTGGACTTCTATGAAACCCTGGAGGATGTCGTCGGTGTCGGTGTCCCCTGCCTGGAAATGATATAAAGGTTTTTGGTTTAGCAAGTTAAAAAAAAATCTAGAAGAACTAGAAAAAATATAAAAAAAATAAAAAAAATATGGGGGGTGGGTATGCCACCTGAGGGTACTACCCTTGGGGTGCTCCAGTGTTAAAATCCCTATGAATGAGTTTTGCGTTTAGCTGAAGTGCACATGTACATCCAGGCCTCGAAATTTGGCGCGAACGAAACGATCGTTCGCGTGTCGGTTACGCAATTCTGAAATGGGCAGAACGAAAAATCGGTTACGTGAATGTGCCTCCGGTACATATGATTTGGTAATAAAAGTCCCAACCTCTTATCCGCCTATCCTCCGTGCAAACTTTAACCACATGGCGTGTGTCATTCAGTGCCAAATGATTGAGCTGATACACTTTGGTTACAACTGTTTTAAAAGTGAAACTAAGTCGCAAACTCGGCCCTGTCTGTATCGATTTTCTGTACACGGTGCATATTACCACGCGGCAGGCGTGTGTCTTGTCAGCCAGACTGTTTGTCTATCCTCGGTTCAGGGCCGTTATACTGTTATGTAATAAGCTAATAGCGGCCAGGAAACAGCTTAACAATAATTGATTTTACCTCACTCAGATTTGATGTGTATTGTTTGCCTCTGAAATTAGCGTAAATGTTTGAGACATTCATACTATCATGGATTCATCAAAGCGCAAGCTGGAAAGTGTTAGTTTGAAAACTTTTAAGAAATGGTCATTTCATGACGATTTCAAGGTTCATCTTGGGGATGATGGGAACATTGAAAAACTGGAGTGCCAAGTGTGCTCATCTCGTCTAGCTGAGATAAGGAAGGAGGCCAGCAGACGTCGGATAAAAGGCGCAGTGTTACTAGGCATTCAAAATTATGCGGACGGGGTCAATTATGTCCACAAGGGAAATATCCTGCGGCATATTAAAGCTGATGGACTGCATGATTGGGCTAAACGTACGTTCATTCAGTCAACGAGTTCCGCTGAAAGTTCCTGCTCCACTTCTACCACGACTGCTCAGTCCAAGACACCAATGATAGATGTAATGATCCACAAGAACACCGGCAGTCATTATACTCACCTCTTTGTGACGGCTCTTTCTCTGGCATTAAGGGAGAATCCATATTCAGATTTTAAATGGTTAATTCAACTCCAAAGAAAAAACGGAGTTATGTTCCTCTCTGGAAACGATAACGACAAAGCCTGTGCAGAATTTATCACTTACCTTGCCGAAGCCCTTCGATCTGACATCAAGGCCGTTCTTCTCCGATCAAATTTTGTATCCGGTCTCATGGATGGGTCGCAGGCCCGCAAGACTGGCTCAGAAAAGGAATTGGTATTTGCGAAAGTAGTCGTTAATGGCTCACCAGTGGAACTGTTACTTCGGTGTCAACATATGGCCGATTTCGGTGGCGAGGACGCCAACGCCGTCAAATCTGCTTTTGACCAGGCTTTCTTGGAAACATACGACTTACCTGTGGAAAGGTATTCTCGCTTGCTGACTAGTATCTGCGCCGACGGTGCCAGCGTTAACATGGGGGTACTAAATGGGGCATGTACTCAGATCAAGAATGAATACGACAGGAACTGGATTTTAATCATTCATTGTTCAAATCACCGCCTCGAGCTTGCAGTCAAAGACGCCTTCCAAGCCGACCCTGCATTTCAGGAAATCGACGAAATCATGAATCAGATTTATTATATGTTCAGGAACAGTGGGAAGGCAAAACGGTTGTTGAATGCAATCGCGCTGAATCTGGGCGTTACCTGTGTGAGTTTTGTTAAGGCACATGGCACTCGCTTCCAAAATCATAAATACCGAGCTGCAAAAGCCATGATTATCAATTTCCTTCCCCTATGTACCTATGCCGAGAACATGATTGAGAATCCTGAGGCGTGTACCAAGGAAACTGCAGCCAAACTAAGGGGCTACTTGAAGAAATTTCTCTCCTACACTTACCTGGCCTCGCTCCATTTCTACCGACAGGTCCTCTCCGAGACTGCCCACCTCTCTTACGTCATGCAGACGAGAGCATCGCTCATCACCGACATCATGGAAAGTCTCTCTAATGCCAAACAAAAACTTCAGGAACTACAGGAATCGGAAGTGGACCTTCCATTCGAGGCAACGGTAAACCCTGACGACGCCACAGTTTCGATAACAGCGCAAGGTACCAATCTCCCGGCTTCCCTTGCCTTTAAGGATAAACATAAACTTTCAGCCAAAGAAAAGAAAAAGACTGAAAAACTTACTCACGTGTTCCAAGAGGAATACAAGCTGAATTACGTGGACAGAGGTAAACAGGCCGTTCGGCGTATCAAAGAAACTCTCTTACCTGCTATCGGAGCGTCAATAGACAAGCGATTTGAATCGTTTGCTGATGAGGGCCACATCTATAATGCCATGCTGATAACAGATCACACAGTCTGGGACTATGAAGACGACAACTACGGAATGGACAAAATAAAAAAACTGACTGAACATTTCCAAGCGCCTTTGAGCTTTCACGGATTTAATTCAGACTTAGCAGTGAAAGAATTTAAGCAAATGAAACGAATGGTAAAGCAGAAATATAGGTCATTTCAGAACAAAATCAGTTTGTGGGAAACGTTGTTCACGCACTATGGAAATAAATTCCCACATATCCTGTTGCTGGTCGAGCTGTGTCTCTCCATTGCTTGGTCATCTTCCACAGTCGAGAGAGGCTTCAGTACTACGGGACGGATCTTAACGGACAGTAGGACAAGTCTGGGGAAAAAGGGTCTGAATGATCTTCTACTACTTCGAACCAACGTGCCGGTGATGACAGAACTGGATGGGGCCTATGAACAAAAGTTAGTGAAGAAGGCGGTCGAGTCTTACATGGCGTCCAGCAAGAAAGGACGGTACCGAAAGAAGAAACAGATTCCAATGGATGATGTACATGAAGATATTCCGGACTCATTTCTCCCCACACCTTTTGGTCTACCATTAAGTGATCTTCTTTCCGAGGACTCTCGCTTCGCAGTCAGCGAGTCGGAAGTCAGCGAGTCGGAGTTCAGTGATAGTTTGACTTTCTCAGAAGACACCGACAGCGATCCAGACATTGAAATCGAAGAAGAAAGTGCTGACTTGTCCGGAAGAGAAAGTGACATGGACTAAAACGGGACTTTAATCAGACAGACACCAGAGTAATTTTGTGCATGTTTGGAATAATTTACTCGAGTGATCAGAATAACTGGACTTTGTAATGCGTGAAATTTCACTGTGCATCGAATTGTTTAGCGATGTGATGAAGCAGTCCTGAATTCTCTTCGTGAAAACCGCTTATCCTTATTTTAGTGAATTAAGAACATTACAAGTTGGAACTCGGGAATTATATTTGATTTGTTACTTTGTAAAAGATTTGTGAAAGTAAACGTCCATTTCTAACTCGCTATATTTGTAGTTTTGAATTACTTTATCAGATTGGAATTAGCAAACTTTTCTATTGAATATCCTATCCATTAGATTGAAAATTTCTTTATATTACAATGAATTTTCCATCTACAAAATATTCATTTTATCGTTTTCAATCTAGTAGATTGAATATCCAATAAAAGATTGGAGAATAGAATAGAATTTATTAAACCAATCAGTTGCCAATCAGGAGTATATACAATCAATATCCCCTCAGCCC
Organism: Hanleya hanleyi; assembly: GCA_036873755.1. Taxonomy (NCBI): domain Eukaryota; kingdom Metazoa; phylum Mollusca; class Polyplacophora; order Lepidopleurida; family Hanleyidae; genus Hanleya; species Hanleya hanleyi. Next base: position 23,468 of record JAVTVY010001826.1, on the reverse strand, counting down.
TTCCCACTCTGACTTCAATCATCTGAATAAACATCGGATGACGTGGTAATTTCTTCTCCCGTGTTTCACTGTAGACGATTTTATAAACCCCCTCACAGAGCCCTCTCATGCTAGTGACACCGTAGTATGATAATACATGTTCCGGGCTGTGCAGTCTCCCCGACATGAACGAGTTGTCACTCCCGCCGTCTGAGCGTCTTCCAGGCGGCGTGTTCAACTTCTGGTACACACTTTTCAATCGAGATTTTAATGGAATCACAAGGAAATAACGAATGAATTATACAGCCAGATTCACAATAGCCAATCATGAAAAATGGAAGCGGTTTACCTGTGAAATCCCATTCCCGAATGTTAACCCATTCGTCGGTTCAGTCGCCGACCACGTGCTGTTGACAGTCGTATATATAACTCTGATTGCAATCTTGGTCAAAATGCGTAGTTGAAACGCACAAGTTTATGAACTAAAATGTGGTCTAAAACGGACGAAGAAACAAACACAAGAACAAAGGTATTTTAAAGCCATCTTTAATTATATTTACCAGTATGGTAGACCTTTACCTTTCTTCCCTGTGCACTATACGATTGAGCTGTGGTTGACTGCACGCTATTATAATTACGTAACCGTTTTGCGAAACCAATCGGTTACGTGAAAATTAACATCGTAACCGAACAATAGGTTACGTAAGTCAAAATTACCGTAACCGATTTTTCGCTTACGTCAACGAACCAATTTTCGAGGCCTGTACATCTGTACTTAGAAAGTTTGTTGCAGTTGTCAGCTGTCATTGGATGATTATGAAACTTGGTACCCATGTTTCTTATGATTAGAGGATGTACCTGTGCTATTTTTGGGAAGAAATGTTAATATTTCTCCAAATTATGGCAAATGATGGAGTTTTGCGTTTAGCTGAAGTGCACATGTGTACATCTGTACATGGAAAGTTTGTTGAACCTTTTGTGGGATGATTATAAAACTTGGTGGACATGTTTCATGTTTCCCTAGATCACAGCTCTCCCGCAGTAATCCCACACGGGACTGACCTATCCAGCTGTATTCCCAAATGGCATTGTCCTATCCAGCAGTAATGCCACACGGGACTGATCTATCCAGCAGCAATCCCATACGGAACTCGACTATCCAGCAGTAATCCCAGACCGAACTGGTCTATCCAGCAGTAATCCCATTTGGGGCTGGCCTATCCAGCAGTAATCTCACACAGGCTTGACCTATCCAGCAGTAGTCCCAAATGGCACTGGCCTATCCAGCAGTAATGCCACACAGGACTGACCTATCCAGCAGTTATCCCAGACTGGACTGGCCTATCCAGCAGTAATCCCACATGGGACGGGCCTATCCAGCAGTAATTCCACACGACTGGCCTTTGCAGCAGTAATCTCACATGGGACTGACCTATCCAGAAGTAATATGACATTGGACTGCAATATACAGCAGTAATCCCACATGGCACTGACCTATCCAGCCATAATTCTACATGGGACTGACCTATCCCACTGTAATCCCACACAGGTTTAGCCTATCCAGCAGTAATCTCACATGGGACTTGCCTCCCCAGCTATAATCCCACACAGGATTGCCGTATGCAGCAGTAATCCCACACGGGACTGTCCTATCCAGTATTAATCTCATACAAGACTCATCTATCCAGCAGTAATCCCAGACAGGACTGGCCTGTCCAGCAGTAATCCCACAGGGTACTGGTCTATCCATCAGTAATAACACACAGAACTGGTCCACCCAGCAGTAATCCTACACAGGACTGGCCTGTCCAGCAGTAATCTCAAATGGGACTAACCTATCCAGCAGTAATCTCACACTGGACTACTCCATGCACCAGTAATCCGACGGCACTGACCTATCCATCCTACAATGTTGAAAACGACGTTAAATCGTACTCACTCACTCACTCCATCCTACATAGGATTAACTTATGCCAGTAATCCCACATGGGGCTGATGTTATTGTCTGTCCCACATAATCTATTCCATACATTATTGTCTGTACCACATCACCTATTCCAGACCTTATTGTTTGCTCTACATGTATGCTTTCAATACTGCTTCACCTTCGGCGGATGACCCCGCAAGGCGAGATGTTGGGGTTCTCAGAACGCTTGTTATTGTATTATTATTTTTATGTTATCTATGGTAGTAGATATACATATAGGCAGGAAAAATCCCTAGCAAGAGTTTAAAGATATCGTTCTGCTGTCCGACCAACGTACACTTGCTGATGAAAGAGTACTTGAGCTCATTCTTGTTTATAGTGATATTGTTTCCCTCAATTCAGCAAATATCGAGAAATAGACTGATTGCTCCATAGAGCTTCTGAGGATTGACCTGGGGTGTCGTTGTGTACACTCCAGGTCATGGTTAGAATAGGCCTCTGCCCTCCACTGTCGTAAGAGCCGACTGACTGGAGCACCTGTGGGGTTCCCGCATGTGAAAAGGAAAACGACCCTACCCATGTGGTTTGCGGGTGTGAAAAGGATAGGATCCAAATGTCGTCATATGACTAAAGTAGTGTTGAAAGTGACGTTTTAATCATATTCACTCTCTCACTCACTTAAATCTACTTATAATTGGCTCTATAGTTTATTATTATTCATTTGAGAAATATGGAGTCTTTCTGAAACTTATCTTAAGTTGGAATTCGTATCAGGAAACTACATATTTCGGAAGCAGGAATGGTAATATTTTCACTGATTGGCACATCTGTTTCTATTTCCTTGAAGCAATATTAAGCTTATTGTCACCAAGTACGTGATCACGAAAAAGCTCAAATAAAAAATAAAATCTACATCCTGACCCAACGTTCATAGCAAGGCTATATCATTCCAAACAAAGAACTTTTTAATTTTGGCCTGATCAATTCTTTTTAATTTTATAGGACTTTACTTCCTTTAGTCAAATTTCGCATGTATTATTTAATGGCTGTAGAACTGAATCGAATGGCAAATTTGGCGTTCGATGTTTCATTAGTACAAGTCAAATATAATTTGATCATACGTTTGCAAGTATGGAACACCAGTAGTCCAGCGGGTGGTTGGGTGGGTTCAGGTTCCTGTTGCTTCAATGCATTTTGCTGAGAAGCAACAGGAACTTGACAATGCATCCTGTAAGCGTCCTGTCTGTGTCTTGTGTGCTGTCCTCAGTATTTTGTTGGGTGGATAGAGGGTGTCTGGCTCCATGCTACTTCAAAGATTTCTTCTTTGAAGTAGCAGGAATACAACTGGGCTGGGTGGTGCTTAGTTGGTTCGTCGTGATATAGCTGAAATATTGTTGAAAGCGACGTTAAATTCTATTCACCAGTAGTCCATTTGTTTAGTGTTCTACGGGATTGAACACTTCTGACATGGGCATTGGTGGAGTAGATGATGTAACATGATATCAGCTTCTGGTGTTATTCAATTACTGTTTGAAGGCCGGGCAATTATTGTAATAGCTCAATGTTCTCGAAAAATTTATGGGTCACCAGTTGTGAAAATTGTCAGTGTGCTGTATGGTTCATATCTGTAAAAGTAAAGGCATCAAGACTCTTTGACAGCTGTGTGATTCTGGCGATTCAACGACCGAAAATTAAATTTTAAGTAGGAGAGTGGAGAAATCCATGAATGAGAATACTCGGAACTTCATTTTCCGCCTTCGACCACATGTGTGAACCGAGAGAGAAGCTGAATGAAAAGCTCTCAATAAAAAATTCAACATGTGACTGTAACTATCAGCTAGTTTCAGTGTTTTGCAGTATTATTTATTGTACCCCGCCTGGCCGAAGATCCCTAGCGGGACTTGGGGATTCCCTTTGCTGTCATTCTGCAATACTGTCTTGCCTTATCAATAAATCGGGCGACCAATTGACAGTCCTTAAAACTTGAGTAGTAGCAGGATATTAGTGACAGAGCAGTTGGGATTGTTACAACCAATGAACGGACAGCATTCTGAGGCAATGTCGAACCTTTACAAGTGGGATCTCGGTATAGTTTGAATAAGGCCGAGTTCATACAGAGAAAAGCTTGAGGAAGAGCTCCTTGATGTTCTGGAGGGAAACCACATGAGGGCACGTACCTCTCAGTCAAAATGACGGATGTGAAACATGTAAATTCAAACTAAGCGGAGGGAATGAAATATATAATTACCTGACTCCTAATCTGCTCAAATATGGGCATATTCGGAAAGGTCATGAGGTCACGAATGCACTCCGGAATGTTCTTGAAACAGCTGGCTAGTAATGGTGTTTAGATATCCGTCATGGCATTTGATTTGATAGACGAGCCATGACTAGAGGTTATGGAGAAGCCTGTCAAAGATTAGGGAGTCTGACCTTGATCCTCTGGGTCACCAGGTCAACCTGTCAAGTTGTCACCAATTGCTAGCTGCTCAACCAGCATGACCAGGGTCCTATTCCTCATGTAACATGTTTTGACAGCTGGGCATTAAACGCAAATAGCTGTTTTGTATACGGCTCCATGTGCAACCCATAGAACATATATTGGCATGTGGCTGATTACAGGGGTTATTCTATTCAAGCAAAATGGAATTCAAACTGTATATCAAAAGTTGCAAAAACTGAAGAGTAAATTTTGGGATGTTTTTTAGAAAAATAAAACAAGGCAAGGAAAACCAGGACCTACATGTAATGACCAGGATGTAAAATATGCTCATGGTTTGATGATGATTTGATCATTGTTATAAGTCAGCAACGCCAAAGTCTGTTGACAAGCATAGGGGAAAGTGTTAAGTAACTTGAGGCCGAGGGGTTCAGTGCCCTTGAAATGTATAAATCAGTACTCTCACTTTATGCTTCCAGAAATTCTCCAAATACATGTTCATGGTATCATGATTCAGATCTGAACCGGCCCAAGTGTGATGCAGTGTACAAACGTCATGTTCTATTGTCCCTTCACTGACTGAACACGTTATCATGCTAATATTTTTTATACCATGTCAAGTATGCTCGTGTGACAATGGATTGATTATGTACATCTACATGTAACTATAATTTATGTTGTACATTTTAGGTGGATGGGAAGGCATTGCTACTAATGTCTGATTCACAACTGGAACAACTGGGTCTCGCCAGTTTGGGAGATCAGGTTCTTGTTAAGGAATACTGCAATAGGCCTACATGTAATTCCTCCACCGGAAACCTCCTGGTTAACAACCATGACAACTCCAGCAAGACTCCTGCATTGGAGAAGACTATTGAAGACAAAAAGAAGAGGAAAAAAGAATTACTTAAACTACTCTTTCTTTCCAAGAAGACAAATGAACCAGGGCAGGCAAAAGATGGATCCCTTGCAAAGAAAGCCGGCAGGCCTCGTTTGATGGAGAAAAAAGTGACATTTGGGCTTCGTGTTTCAGAATGTGATTCTTCAAGTATTGAGAAGAAAGCAAAATTGATCAGGTCCCCTCTTGGGGACAAAAATTTTTTATCGCTGACAGTGTCAGTCCATGCAGACTATGATACCGTACTGCACCTGACCAAAAATGCTTTCTTTCCAGATGGTGTGAATCCGGTTATAGGGGATGTTGACACTTTTTCCCATGAAATTGTAAATGGAAGAAATGAAAATGTGGTATCCTGTGTCAAAAAATCCCCATTCACTCTCGCTAATTATCACACGGAGCATCACGTGCCAGGGACTTTGAAATTGTATTTACTCTGTTCTACCTCCGTTGAAAAACTGGGATCTGATGAGAATAGCATGATGATTAATGAGGAGAGTTCTGATTTGGAAGACTCTGGCCTCCATGAAACGCCCAAGGTTTCTGTACTGCCTGTTACATGTATTGATCTTACTGCTGAATCAAGTACATGTACCTTTGACACTCTTCCAGATCTCGACTTCTCAACATTTTCAAGCATACATGTGCCACTGTGGAACTCAACACCAATTGCACCTTCAAGTACATGTAACACAGAAACATTGACTAGCTCAGACCTTGCTGCAGACGATTGCACTACTCCAAGAACTGATGGCATCAGCATTGAGGGTCGTGGCCGTGTCGTCCCCTTGACTCCCAGTCATGAAATAGTAGGAAGATTGACTCCAGAATCTCTCTCGATATTCGGAGAATTGAACAGGTATTGTGTGTTGGAAAGTCATTGTATAATCAGTCCAGTGTAGTACATGTAAACGAACGCTTAGCAGTAAACAACGTGTAATGTCTATATAAAAATACCCTCAATGCATTGATTGCTTTAGCATTGCTGTGATGCAAGAGATAAAACCTTCCTGCTCACCCAGAGGCACACATCCACAATGCCTCTGACTGATTTACCACACAAAGTCTTTATTTAATACATCATTCATGAATACGTAGGGCACTTGCTTGTGAAATTGACCTATTTTTCCTGGGTCACAGGGTCAAAATTGTTCCTCATGTCACCAATTGCTTTGAATCCATCATGTGTACATGTATCTCAAGATGGCATTTGAGTATTTAATTGGATGGAATCTTTGCAAATTTGGTATGTGGGTACATATTTATGTTGTCAAGATCTCGCTTGGGATTCTATTACGTGCGGATCCACCCATATGTGACACCCAAGTCAAAATTTTAATGCCGTGGGGTTGTTAGCTGTGAATATGTTGGACTATATGATATATATTCATTATACTCTTTCAGCCAATTAGATGAGGATGATGTACAGGTACCCCCCTTTTGTTCAGCTACACATATCCCTGAAGCTGTGTCGAAAACGTAAGTATTAAGAATTGCAGCGTGAAATGAAGTTGTTACATGTACTGAGTTTTTTGTTATACATGGTTTCTGCTCCTATCAGACCCCGGTCAGGTTGAGTGATTAGAAAGATCTCCTATGACTTGATCATGAGATTCAAATCCCCTTTCGAGAGTGGGGTGATGTCCATGAAGGCATATGTCCCAGAAATCATCAAAAATCATCCATTGTATGAGTTGGGTTCAGGCATACGGATTGTGAACAAACTCCTGGTATACATCAATCTTATTACAAACAAGAGGCCTATAGAGTTTGGTTCTGTCTGTCTGCCCGTCCATTTGTTTACTAACTTTTGTTGTCTGCACGATAACTCCAGTTTCCAGGTTATGGATTGATGCCAAACGTATGGCAAAAGAAGGAGCCCATTAATCATGGTCACTGCAGCCCGAATTCCAGAGAACTACACTCCAGTTCAGGGCTGTAGAATGTGACCCAAAACTCATGGCAAACAAAAAAAAACTTGATTTTCAAGTCTCCGTCCGTCCATCTGATTTGTTCTCCGTCTGATGTAGTGTTTTTACTAACAGTAAATGTAAACAACATATGTAATACCATTTGAACTGCCATACCATATGACTATAAATAGTTAAGCAACAGTTGCCATTCTCTTATCAGAAAGCTTCATACGATTATTAATATTGCTGTAATATTTGTTCAATAGGTTGGACTCCACAACATCTAGTAGTGATCCAGTAGAAATATTGAGAACATTTCAAAGCCATGTACTCAGAGGTCGACCTTTAGAAGCCTCCACAGATTCCTTTGTGAATGGAGATACAGTCCCAATTTTTGTGTCCCGCTACAACTTATTACCCACGTCTATGGAGGAGGTACTTTCGTCGGAAGTCAGCGAGTTTTCTAAGGCCTTGGAAGTAACCTTCTATGGAGAGAAGGCCCAAGATGTGGGAGGACCAAGAAGGGAATTCCTCAATTTGATACTGAAAGAGATGTTGGACGACACACATGAACTCTTCAAGAAGACTGCACATGGATTGGGTTACGAACTCCTGCAGACCGAAAAGAACGTTAAAAAACGTTACTACTTTGGAGCTGGGCTGCTATGTGGCAAGTATACCACCAACAGGCTTGTACAAATTAAAAAAAAAACTAAAATATTTTGGATTGCCATATTTTTAGCAGGTTAGAAATAGCAGTTGAAATATAGCAAGATTGATTGAATATCAGGAGTTTGACATGTGCTTGAAAGAGTGGATATGAGCTATCCCTTCAAAAAAGGCCCACCCCTTGATGTGTGAAATTACCTTTGAACATGTTGAAGTACCTCGCTGACCAGTTTTCTTTTTCCGCTGAAGATTGGAATAATCCCTCTATTATTCGAGGTCCTTCAAAGGTAATTTTACACTTCAAGGGGTCTCTTGGGCCTATGTTTCTTTAAAGGAAAGCTCATATCCACTATTTCAAGCATGTTTCAAACTCATAATATTCAATCAATCTTGCTATTCAATCAGCTTCAGCTTTAGCTGCGGAAAGCTCGATATGGGTGCCACAATGATGTCAGTCCGTCTGTCTGTCTGTCTATCTGCAGGACTAAGTAAACGTTAAAAGTTTTGGACTAAGAAATTTTTTTCTCAGGACCAAGTAAATGTTAAAGTTTGATCGTGAGGCCTGCCCGATCGCCTAACCCTCCTATTTCAGATGCTCACATCGGACTACACATATTGATCCCATCCACTACCCTCGGGGAGCATGTCCCCACTCCTGGGACCCCAGTATCAAGTAAATGTTAAAGTTTTGAAAATTCCTGTCACAGCTTCTCGGCCTCGCCTATGTCTCCTGAACTGAGGCCAGCCCGACCCCCCGAACTCTCATTTATTTCTTAATCTGGCTACCCTTATTGAACCCATCCACTACCCTCCGGGAGCATGTCCCCATACCTGGATCACTGAGCCCCACCCTATATCTCCTAAACTAAGCTTTGCTTGACCCCATACCCTATATAGTTTGGGAGCTCAGATCATCCTGTACACTTATTCAGCCCATCCACTAGCCTCGGGAGCATGTCCCCACCCCTGGGGCACTGAACCCCATCCTATATCTTCTAAACTAAGCTTTGCCCGACCCCATACCATGATATCTTCCCAGAGCTTAATGTGCTACCCATGGAAGCATGTTCCCACCCTCGGTGCACTGTGCCCCACCATCTATCACCTAAACTAAGCTTCTCCCGATTCCATATACTCATATTTTCCTGAAACTTACATCATGCTACACTTATTTAATGCACTGTCCAACTCCATACCCTCCTATTTCAATTTCTAATTTTATATATCTCTTATATGTGATACTAACCTGCTATTAGGCGTGAAATGCAGTGTACATTGTCATGATTGTATACAGGCATACATACCAAATCACCTACAGTATATTCCTTTATAGTATTTACTGATAGTTTGCTGACATTATTCTATTTCAGAAGTACAATATTAAAATAACCGAAACCCTGTTAGTTTTTAATTAATTTTTTTGATGATAAGGTTTTGTTAGGCAACGATATTCATGTACAACTGTACATTGAAAGTTTGCTGAACCTGTCAGCTTTCATGGGCTGACTATAAAATGTGGTGGACATGTGAATATATAATATAATGACATTCACATGGAAATATTTCCAAACAATTTTTGGTTTGATCAAGACCGCCAGAACCATCTACATGTATGCTTTGAAGACTGCTGCAGCTTCAATGTAACAAGATGTTGGGGGTTCTCAGAATGCCAGTTGATTTTAATTCAGCCAGTAATTGATATAAATGTGTACATCAATCCTAAACACAATTGAATTGAATTTTTAGAGACCTTACAGTACCCTCAAAAGCATACCCCCCCCCCCCTCCTCCTTGTTCCCCTCAAATCTAAACTACGCCTCACTTGACCCCATACTTTCATGTATTCTGGAACCTTACATCATTTTGCATGCCCCCCTCTGCTGCCTCCCCCAAGAGATGTACCCACCCCTGTGGTACTGAACCCATCCTGACTGCAATGTTGGAACGGGCGGTGGTTCTCTCCGGGCACTCCGGCTTCCTCCACCAACCAAACTGACTGTCACCATATGAGTGAAACAAACTTGAGTGTGACATAAGCCAAATTCCCTCCCTCCCTGCAATGTTGGCATAATTTTGTCACTTCTCGACTGATTGCTCTTGTTAAGTGCTGCAACCCCAAATCACCTCGATCTACAGGCAGAGCCCCATATTTAGGTCAAAGGTCAAGGTCACAGCTCTCTAATATATACATGTACATTCATGCTTTGTAGGAATCAGCCTGTTACAACAAGGGCCTTTGCCGTGTTTTTTGGAAGAAACCAGCATGGCAACCATCTTGGAGTCACAGGTGTTAACCCCAGCCGAGCAGCAATTCAAAGATGGATTCAATGTGCTTGGATTCGTGGATGTATGTTTGGATATCTTTCAATCTCTCAGTCTGTTAGTGAATTAATGCATCAGCTTACTTGTTTATCCAGTCATTCATTTGAAGGAGTGTAATCCCACTACCAAACGTCATAAGTTTTCCATACATGTACAAGTTTATGAAAAGCCCCCGTTTAATGGGAGTGTTATGTATGCACCTACATGTACATGTATTTTGCGATGCAAGGTTTCCGTGATTCCGTAATTGTGATATTTCCTTTTCTGTTCAAAATCTATTGGTTGCAGTATTTAGTATTACTTTATATTGGAAAGCTAATAGGAAAGTTGCAATCTTAATAAATTAATATCCTATCAATGCTCCCCAATCGTATATGTCGCTATGTAGGATCTTACTGATTTCAATTGAATTTTGTGTTCAGAGTGCCCATCTCATGAATATTTAATAGTCTTATGACATCACGACCGCATTTAAACTACTTTACTTGAGTCGGGCAGGGGGATAGATTCATAGACTCTGCATTAACTCAAGGTTACACCAAGGACGAGTCCATAATTCTACCCCGCATTATGGCGCCAACCTGGCTGGAGGGCGGCAACATCAGAAGATTCGCCCACAGTTTGGCGTGTGCTTCGGCTGAGCCAACCTGAGAAAGTACTTGTCATTACGTTCTCTTCAAAGCACATATCCAAATGGGGAAGCAGTTAGGATTTAATTTTAATTAGATTGGGAAAGTTGCTATTTTTATTCGCTGATATGTATCCAATATGGGTACTGTTGCCATCTTGGTTTTATCATACATTCACTCAGACTGTTTGTTTGTTTCATCAGTATATTTTGATAGGGTGTATGAAATGATTTTGAATTTGAAGGGAGTTCATATTGGCAAGAGGAAGGTTGTTATCACATTTTGGTCTCATCAGATTTATTGGATCTTTAAAACCCCTGCCTTTATCTTGCTTAATACATAGCTGCATCTATTTGTCTTGCTTGTGTTGTAGTTGATTGTAAAAGAGTAAGGAATCATCCCAGTGAAAATTCCTGGCATGATACCCAGTACCTACACTTAACAAGTAACGAAGGAGAGAGCAATTCATAGAAGCTACATGTAGCTTTCCCACAAAAGTGGAAGCAATAGACGAAAGATAGCTTGTAAGGCCAAATAAATTAAATAACCTGCCTTAATTGTTTTGGTCCATAATCGGAAACAGACATATTCTTTCGGCCTAAAGTCACCATGACTCGTTCAAGCAAAATGAGACGTGACATTCATGAGACGAATGAGATGTTATCCAATGTGGCAGATGTTACCATCTTGGATTCATCGTTTTGCTCCAATAATTATATTTGGACAGTGTATGTTGACCTACATGTATTTATATTTCATAAGTGCCTTAATATCATGAAGAGAAATGTTGGTATTGGTTTTGACATATGTGTTATCCAACATGTATGTGTCATGCACTGTCACCATATTTGTATGTATAATCAATATCCCCGAAGACGATATGCACACCAGTAATATATTAAGAAAACACAAGAAGGCAACACTGTAACCCAGCAAGGGGTCGGTCCGTCCCCAGGAGCTAGAGTAAGGTAGACTGGAATACAATATGGTTCATGTGAAAACAAAATGTATCCGTAATTATCCAGCACCTGCAAGATGCAGAGCAGCACAACAATGCATGTTGGCAAGACTTAAATATTATTTTTGTACACCTGCCATCATTTTTTTTACGTGATGGCTGTGTGTCTGTACATCTGTCTGTTCATTCGTGTCTGGTCTGTATCTCCCCCAGTTTTCTGTCTACAGTTGCAATAGGTTGTGAGTGCATAAATTAGGGGGAGACTACATGTTGTGCACCAAAGTTGAGGTCAGAGGTCAAGGTAACTGTTACTCCGAAATGAGGAAATCATTGAAAATCGCAAGTTTTTCTGAATGGATACATCAGGCATGTCAGGAGAGATGTGTTGAATACCAAAATATAGGTAAAGAAGGTCAATGATCAAGGTCACTTGAAGTTACCCATCCATATCTTTCGTTGTCTGTGCGATATCTTCAGTTCCAGGTTATGCATTCGTAACAAACTTCCGGTATACCTCATCCACAGGGTAGGAAAGAACTCTTCGCATTATGAGGTCTAAAACTCTAAAGTCAAGGTCACCGCATCCTCGCTAAAACCAGGGGTATCTCTATCTGTATGATAGATATAACCCCTGGTCCGCTTGGGCAGTGTATCGGGATTGTGTGGCTCTCTCCGGGTAGTCCGGCTTCCTCCACCAACCAAACTGACTGTCACCATATGCATGAAACAAACTTGAGTGTGAAATTCCCTCCCTCCTCCCATAAAACCGGGTAAATTGTTGTGGGGCATACTTGCTATTGAAGCCACTTTTGGCTCTCGTTTTGTGTAGGAGCTGCAAATGGGAGGATGATCTCCGTTCTTTATTGGGATGTAACATTGCTCACATTTCCATTTTATTCTATTTTCAGTTAATATGCAAGAAACCTGTTTTGGCTTTTTTGTTGAGATGTTCCGCACAGAAAGGCCTAACGCACAGACAGCTCCTTTTATTACTCAATCCAACTTTTTCTGAGCAAGGCACATCAAGACGTGTACTTGAAGAAAGGACTTACAACAATTTCAGTTCATATGTTAAAGAGGTTGCAGGTTTGTGTGTTTGCAGTTTTTATTTTGATTGATCGCATGATGCTGCCTTGTTCTTTGAGACATTCATGTGTATTAATGACGTGGAGCTCCCAGGGATGACCTGCGCTGTCATTGTGCACACTCCCGGTCATGAGGCAGAATTTTAGGGCCTCGGCTCCTCAGGAAGCTTGTTGTAAGAGGCGACTAACTGGGGCACATGTTGGGTCTGGGTGTGAAAAATAATGTGACCTAATCGTCGATATACGTAGATGAAAACGATATGAAACTCGATTCTCTCTCTCCTGTTCTTTCATTAGTACCCTCCTGATAGGTGAATGAACTCTGGAACTATTGTCAGAGGTAGGCATGTAAGTATGAATAATACAGTCTTTACCAAGTAAGATGAGGCATTTGGTGTACTAAACCATTGGTCTGTTTCTTCAGGATCTATCTCCCTGTAGAGTACCCTATAGGGAGATAGATCCCTTGGGATGGGCAATAATTGATAAGTGAACTTGTTTGAATGTACATGTACAGGGGTAGACCTGTACAGAAGTGTTGGCAAATTTTGAATGCTAAAAAATCTGTTTATAATACTGTTACATCAACCCCCTCCCAAAGAAATATCTGATATTCAGGGTTTTTTTTGTGTGTATTTGCAGCTGGAAGACGGCAAGGCTTGAATCTAGAGAGCATACTGCAGTTCACAACTGGCAGTGAAGTTGAACCGATTCTTGGTTTCAAGAACAAACCATCTGTGGTATTCCGAGAAGACCTGAACTTTTCATTACCTCGAGCAAACACATGTATCTGTCAACTCAGCCTTCCAGCTGGAACAGATGTTCCTCAAGACCGAGAGACACTGTTCGAGAGATTCGATTTGGCATTTATCAATTCATACTTTGGCTATGCTTGAAGTGCTTCTGTCATTCCAGGCAAATGATGATAGATGTATCATGGGATAGGGTGCAGGAATATTTTTGTGGGGATGGGGTGGGGGTCTCCTTGACCTCTCCTATATCTCCTTTCTCAAACATCTGAAACAAATAGTTCTAAAATAAATAAAAAAATGCTTATTTGCAGTAAAAACCCAAGTGTACATTGTATAATCAATCAAACACATCGGTTTGTGGATATCAAGCGGTCACATAGACTTTTTTCATTCATCAAAAGGACATTGGAGCCCATTTCCAAGCTTCACCATGCAAAACATTTTAGTGTGCATTTTCCTGCAAAGAGACAGTTAGGCTGACATGAATCCAGGCATATGAAAATAGACTATAAACTATGGAACACGATAGCATCTTTGAGAATATGAGAATAGACAACTGTGGCGCATTCTCGCCTTGTATGTAATGCAAGAGCGATGGGTGAGAATGAGAGATTTGACTACTTACTTGGCGCACTCTCACTGCCTCACCCTGTAGAAAAGGAGACGAAGCGAGAATGCGAGAGAGCAATTTTGCACCAACGTTGTTGAATCTCACATTCTTGCCTGTGTTATACAGGGTGAGGGAGCAAGAATGCACAAACTAGTGGAATCTCCCTCTGTTGCTCTCTTGTAGTTTATACAGGGCGAGGAAGTGAGAACACGAGTGACGGCCCCTCACGGAAATAGGGCGCAATTAGGGCGCATTTAAGGCGCAAATAGGGCGCATGAATTGAGACAGCCAGGGCGCAATTGGGGCGCGCGCCCTATTTGCGCCCCCAATTATGCCATTAGACTCAATATGGCTAGGGCGCAAATTAGGGCGCGTTCCAAATATGTTAATTGCGCCTTATATGTGCCCTATTAGAGAATAGGGCGCAGTTGGGGCGCAGTCTCAGGGCGCAGATAAGGTGCAGTTGGGGCGCGATTAGGGCGCACTCAGAATAATAGCAGGAATGTTGTACTGATAGGGCGCAGTTAGGGCGCAGTTGGGGAACAGAACAGTATACATGTACATAAATTGAAGATTTAAGGTGAAAGATTATTATTGGCATCTACCTAGTCTAAATAAATCTAATTTTACTCTGCAGGTACATATTATCTTCATCTACAATGTGCATTCATGGTTAGAATTACATTAAAAAGAAAATATATGTGCATGTACTATAGTCAGATGTTGTGGAATTGGTACATTAGGTCATCTGACACTTTTGCTCACTTTTTCTTGAATATTTTTCTTCAAATTACTTCTACACACATCTGAAACCCTTTATATTATCCACTATCCACAAAACAGAGATAATTACTCACCAAAATCTTGTTAAATGGGCATGAAATCTTCAAATTCAAAATGGTTCTTTGAAAACCAATATGTCTGCCTTTCTTTTGTTAATATCAGCCAATAAGATAAAGGTCATATGACAGTTTTGACTAATCAGATAACATGCTATTGTGCAGTTATTAGGGCGCAGATAGGGCGCAGTTGGGGCGCAATTAGGGCGCACTCTGAGAATAATAGCATGAATGATGTACATGTACTGGTTGGGCGCAGTGGGGGTGCAGATTAGAAGCAATTTCTTTTTGAAGTAAATTTTTTATTTTTATTGAAATAATGTTATTAAAATTAAGTATGAAAGTCCAAATTTCACATTAATGAATTTATAGCCCAGAATAGTGAATAAAGCAGACAGTCTGAATTTTTGTGAAAAACTTGTTTTATTAAGACATGCATGCACATGTCTTTAAAATGACACACATTTGTGCATATGTGATTACTAGCTAAATGAATGTTGGTGAAAAAAAGTCCAGAAGGCACAAGTATACATGTAGGGTTCATTCTGAATTTTAGATAAAATGGTTATATCCAGAGGGCGCATTTAGGGCGCAGTCTGAGTTCTCGAGAAAGTAGTTATGTCCACAGGGCGCAGATAGCGCACAATCTGAAGTTTGGAGAAAACATCTATGTCCGCAGGGCGCAAGTAGGGCGCAGTCTGAATATCAACGAAAATTTCAAACTAAATAAGGCGCAGTTAGGGCGCGCGCCCCATCTCTAGCTTCTAGGGCGCATTCCTGAAGGGTGCAATTAGGGCGCAGCAGGGTGGATGGGATGAAGAAACAGGGCGCAATTAGGGCGCAGTAGATAGACAAGGCGCAAGTAGGGTGCATATGGGGCGCATGCCCTAAATAGGGCGCGCGCCCTATTTCCGTGAGGGGGCTATCATCTTCCATAGTAAACACCCCATACATTGAAGTTTGAAAACAGATTTGAATATCCTTTTCATGGCAAATTTTGCTGATTTCTTATATGCCCGTTGTTAGACGAGATAGTGAGTTATCTCTGTCCGTATGTAAACATATTTTGCTGTTCATTTCTGGATATGGCTTCCCATGGGTCACATTTTATTAAATCTGACGAAATGTGCGAGCATATCCTGAAGTCTCATGGGTACTTGTTGATTGATATGATACTTTTAGGAATCTGGCCCATTTTGCAGAATCTGTGAATTATTGTATCCTCTCTTGTCTTTCTTGTATATTTAAAGATTCATATTCCATTCCACCCTCCTGTTGCACAGGTAGAGGGTGAGGTGTCTTTATAGAGTAGGTATCCTTCAACCCGGTCATAACAGAAGGGTAGAGGGTGAGGTGTCAACATAGAGTAGGCATCCCTACACCCAGTCATATCAGACGGGTAGAGGGTGAAGTGTCTTCATGGAGTAGGTATCCTTAATCCAGTCATACCAGACAGGCAGTGGATGAGGTGTCTTTATAGAGTAGGTATCCTTACACCCAGTCATACCAGACAGGTAGTGGGTGAGGTGTCTTTATATAGTAGATATCCGAACACCCAGTCATAATGCACGGGTAGAGCATGAGGTGTCTTTATATAGTAGGTATCCGTACACCCAGTCATACTGGACGGGTAGAGCATGAGGTGTCTTTATATAGTAGGTATCCGCACACCCAGTCATACTGGGCGGGTAGATGGTGAGGTGTCTTTATATAGTAGGTATCCGTACACCCAGTCATACTGGGCGGGTAGAGCATGAGGTGTCTTTATATAGTAGGTATCCGTACACCCAGTCATACTGGACGGGTAGAGCATGAGGTGTCTTTATATAGTAGGTATCCGTACACCCAGTCATACTGGGCGGGTAGAGCATGAGGTGTCTTTATATAGTAGGTATCCGTACACCCAGTCATACTGGGCGGGTAGAGGGTGAGGTGTCTTTATATAGTAGGTATCCGTACACCCAGTCATAATGCACGGGTAGAGCATGAGGTGTCTTTATATAGTAGGTATCCGTACACCCAGTCATACTGGACGGGTAGAGCATGAGGTGTCTTTATATAGTAGGTATCCGTACACCCAGTCATACTGGACGGGTAGAGGGTGAGGTGTCTTTATTTTGTAGGTATCCGTACACCCAGTCATACCGGATGGGTAGAACGCGAGGTGTCTTCATATACATGTAGTAGGAACTATCATAACTAGTATGCTATCATTGATATACAACAAATGACTTGCATGCATCCCTATGTTATATTATTCAATTTATTGTTAAATGCCAATGTTTTTAATCCCGCATTAAAAATCTTCAATACAAATCCATACTAATAGATTACATTATACATTCATTCTTTTGTATAAATTAATTTTCTGCATATGTATGTCTAATTGTAACATGTATAAAGTGTAACCATCATGATGAAATGACCGCAGTGAGAAAATCATTGTTTTCTTGGTACCATTCACTTCATTCACAAACATATCTCTTAGCAAGATGTTCGTTGTGATCCTGATGAATGGGAGAACAAAGGCTTATAACCTTAGCAATAAATATATATTACTGCTGTTCTTTCCTCTTGACGAATTTAATTTGCAAGTAATAAAAATTATAAATGTTATCTATTAAGCATGGAGGTATAATGATAATTTCGGATGCAAGTTTAAAAACCGTGAGTTGTTGCCATCCTGGCATGTATCAGATACATCATTGTACATTGTAACCATCGATTCACACTCTGCAGCTGTGGCAGTTAGTAATGACCACTCATTGGGACCTTCACAACCATTGCATTTTCTACTCAGCTCAGTGGAAGCATAGTATCCTGCAGTATTTGATTGTTCAGTTGAGGCAGCCATTCAGTAATTTTTCCTGTGTCTAGGTTTCAAGACATAGATTACTTGATGGGTGATAAATACAATATTTTATATTAATTATTTAATATGTTGTAATTCTAAGATTACTATGAGAGTTTTGTTAATGTAATTTGAAAAATTATATGAAGGCCATTTAATGTTTTAAAGGAATAGGAATTTTTAATATAGATTACATGACATTTAATATTATTACATGACATTTAATATAAATTACATGACATTTTCAGATAATGCTAGAGATTATGTTCTTCAAAAATGTCGAATAATAAGAAATGAAGAAATTACATTGTATTCACATAAACTGAGATTCACAGATGCAAAGATCTCTGTGACCATTTTTATGCAGAATTGAGTTTTGGCATCATAAATCTTTAAGGTTCGTTATTCAGATATTGCGAAGGAGCTTTTCAGCCAAATGGGTTTAGGGCCTTTTACTAACCCTAGAAAAATAAAAAAAAATGATATATTTTTACCACAAGAATGTGCAGTTATGTTAAGTATATTGTTTATCCCAAGAAATGGAGATTTTCTCAAAATATTTTAAGATGTGATGTAATTCGAGAGATTTGAGAATATTTAGCCACAAATGCAAGTTATAAACTTGGCTCAGATGATATTTTTAATTTTTTGTTTCGACTTTGAATAAAGTGTTCAATCATCAACGTTTGTGTGATGTTATTCAGATGGAGACTGTGGTCTTCGAATCCCTTTGCAAAGAAGCTTTTCAGCCAAATGGGTTTAGGGCCTTTTACTAATCCTAAAAAATAAAAAAAAATGATATATTTTTACCACAAGAATGTGCAGTTATGTTAAATATATTGTTTATCCCAAGAAATGGAGATTTTCTCAAAATATTTTAAGATGTGATGTAATTCGTGAGATTTGAGAATATTTAGCCACAAATGCAAGTTATAAACTTGGCTCAGATATTTTTAATTTTTTGTTTCAACTTTGAATAAAGTGTTCATTCATCAACGTTTGTGTGATGTTATTCAGATGGAGACTGTGGTCTTCGAATCCCTGTGCGATGCCATAAGTTTGATCAATGTATTGTTTGATGTTGTATAGAATGAGCAGGTGATCATATTTGAGAAGCCATGCTTTTGACATCACATATATAATATACTGAATCGTTTCATCACCAAGAATTCACACATTTTCATAAGCCCGTCATTTGCGAGATTGTGTGACGCGATGGTGATTCCTGTCCGTCCGTTCACATTCATTGTCCGTGTGAGATCTCCAGTTGCAGGTTATGGATTGGTACCAAACTTTGGGTACTGTACTGAATATAGCTTACCCATGGGTCAAAGAGGATCGTATGCAATCAATTTCGTGGGTCAAAAACTGAAGGTAGTGACCGAAAAATCAGGAAATCATTGAAACTTTTATGTCCATGGTATATATATCACTCATAGTTTTGGATTATGATGAAATTTAAGATATACATCAATCCCACAACAAGAAGCCTATTGATTCTAAGGTTGGTCTGTCCGTCCATTTGTCCGTTTGTGAAATTTTATTGTCAGCGAGATATATCCAGTTCCAGATTATGGCTTACTACCAAACTTGGGGTATACCTTATACCTGGGCCAGGAAGAACCTCATCTTGAGGTCAAAGGTTAAGGTCACTGTTGACCCAAAATCTGTAAATTGTTACGTCCGTGGTATATATTTAACTCGAGTTCAGAGGTTTTGCCTATACATGTTGATCATGACCTGTCTGTTCACTTCTGTTGTGTGAGCATCCCTCTCAGTTCCAGGTAGTGGATTGGCACTAAACTGAGTATACCTCAACGATGGCGACAAGTTAAACAACAGCAAATATGTAGTTGAGAATGTGGTCTGTACTATAACTCCAGTTCAGGGATGTGGAATCTAACCAAATTCAGGTTTACATCAAACTTGATCATGGCTAAGATGAAACCTAAAGATCTCTAGCAGGTGTCTGACTTTAATAGTATCCACTTGGCAGAGACTATTACTGTTGCAGATCCTTAGTCAGAGAATCATGGGGTGAGGAACATCAGGATTTCTTTGAAGGAGACACCTGGGATTGGGCATGCTCACTTGGGGCAGTCGGAATGGACTACGCACGCACAACTGATGGTAGACCTCACTATCGAGAAGGACATCAGATGGGGTAAAGGGCTCTGCTGCACACACTTTTGCACACCCTCTATAACTTGTCTTCATATAGCTGAAAGTATGCCAATAAGTATAAAAGTATATGGTAATGTATATATTTCATGAAAGAAAGTACATTTCCTGGGGATTTCAAATATATAAGTTTAGAATAGACAACCTTTGATAAGCGTATATTGCAAATGAAAGAACAATTCCAGGAGTGTCCAAAACGATTTTTATTTCAATTTTGCAATTTTTTCCAACCGAATAAGAAGCCGTCAATGATAAATTCTGTGGCTTGTAAGGGCGCCGCCATTACGGCAAGTTTAGTGACGTCACTGGGCCGCAGAACACTGCAGTGAACTGGGAGGAAACACCGTTTGCCATGCACTGGAATAATCGCAGCCCAATAGGCCAGCAGGTGTGGATACATTCTTGTATTCTGTACCCTGTAAATACTGGCTAATGTTTGTACAATAACAATGATCTTATCCTTGTTGAGAAATCGGGGTTGATCTGTCGTCTAGACTGTCTAAGTGTCAAAAAAAAACACAGCATCGAGTTGTCTGATAAAATATGCTTTCGTTATAGGCTAATACTTTTCAGCTGATACGCCAACATGCGTCAACATAATTCGGCAGTAACTCACTGAGATTGTTTAATGTAACCGAAATTGGAAATAATTCTGATTTCTGTGTTACCAATTCAAAGAATCGAGCCTCAACAAAGACCGGCACTCAGCCAGAAAACGAAACTAAATCTGCCTTAGCTGGAGGCTCATTTCTCCGGGAAAAGATTGTCCGGAGATTTTTCTCACCGTTGAACTGTTACCGAAAGAAACTGTTCAGCATGACACGGCCGTTAAACACCCACCCAAATATCTAGCGTGCGAGAAAATTTACCTGAGAAAGTTTATGGAATAAATCCTTGTCAGCTAATGTCAGCACTTGCACATGTGCTCGTCTGATCGTTTCCTAACTGGACATCTCACAACAGAGCCGACTAAACGAAATCCGCGACCCGGCCGGCTTCTACGGTATATACATTGTACATCCTCGACCGATTTCTACGGTAGATCGTCTTCAATGGGCTCGAACACGCCTGACACTTCTTGTATCCCTCGACACTGCCCCCAAGCAGCGTAGATGAAAGCATGGTTTCGCCCAGCCAGCCATTGTCATCAGTCAGGTTAAAACTCCAGGAAATGCAAGGCGTCGGATACTTGGAAAAAGTTGAAAATCACTTGCTGCCATGTTTGCTCTCTGGCCCATTGACGTCATGAGCTAGTTGTCACGTGAACATCACTCGGCCGCTCATTGGTTAAACCATAAAGATGGCATAAAGATGGCGGCTCCCTTCATTCAACACATCTGGTTATTTTCCCAATGTTTGGGAGTATTTTTCTTCGTTAGAAAGAATCTCAAAAATAGGAAAAAAATATTTTTGGGCACAGTTTGGATTGTTCTTTCAGTCGCAGTTTACGTTTGCCAAATGTTGTCTATTCCTTTAATGTAAACCTGTATGCTTCGAAGATATTTGGATTTTAAATATATTTAATTTGAAATTTAAATGCTATTTTCAAGAAAAATATTCAACTAATCATAACTTGTTTCATCATTTCCTGTAGAAGACAACTCCAACAGGAAATCCTCATCTCCGTTTTATCAATTTTGGTCTAGTTTTCTTCATTGACATTTAATGGAATATTTTTCACAGAATCGAGTGACTCAGTTTTGAACTTTGAAGTTGAATTGAATGTCAAAAGAATAAGAACTAGATCACAATTGAAAAAACTGAGACAAATTATCTGCTGGAGTTGTCTGCAGGAAATGATGATGCAGGTTATGGTAAGTTGAATACTTTTTTGAAAATAGCCATTTAAAAAAAAAAGCTCATTTCTTTAATTATTTTATTTAAACTTAAATATTTCCACAACCTGCAGATTTACAGTGAAAACATCTACATGTTTGGAATCCGTATGAAATGCGCTTTCAACAGATGTATACATTACCATTGCTATGAGGAATACTTTTACCTGTATAAAGAACTAGAGCCTATAGGCTTTAATGAGATCTGGTAGCTGGGTTATTGGGGGATAAGTTGGTAATAAAATAAACGCACAATTATAATTTCAAGTTAGGCACAGGTGGCACCAGGCACAAATGTATGTGGCTAAAACGCAATTCTGTGGCATCCTGTGACAAGGTATATGAAGGGCCGTTCGCGCCATAAACGCATCCTTTAGATGTTAACTTCTTAAAGGTTTAAAAATTGTAAAGCTTTAATATGTTTAAACGTTTAAACTTGAACCAACCAATCAGATGTTATGAACTGATATTTTCCTCTTAAAAAGCAAACGTTTCCAGTTGTAAATTCGCGACTTCAAACGTTTCCTGTCAAAAGAAAAATTTGATCTTTCAAAGGTTTCCGGTTAAAAGGATAAGGTTTCCGGTTTTGATCGTCCAATCAGATTTTTTATTTGGGCTGCTTGTATTCCAAAATCTACACCAACACGTGCAAATCTCCACTGACAAACGTTTCCGGTGTGTAGTGTATATTGACCAATGAAAACCGTTCTTACAAATTAGGTTTTGGAGAATATCTTTGGGACCGGGACAATTTGCGCAGAGCCTGATGCACGGTGGGCATGAGGAAGACAATATGCACGAATATTTGTGAGGGTTATTGTGATTGGTTCAAACAGACTACATAGCGGAAACGTTTTGCCAGTGGTCACGTGCTGGTTAGGTTTGAACATACGCGGCAGCAATAAAAAAATCTGACTGGACGATCACAACTGGTAACAATTTACCTCAAACTGTATGCGTTTAAAAGTCTTGAATATTACTACTGGAAACGTTTGCCTTTTGACAGGAAACGTCTAAAGTATTGGACGTTACAACAGCAAACGTTTTCTTTTGGACAGGAAAGGTCTTCCAAATGTCAATTCATGACATCTGATTGGTTGGTGTAAGTTATACGTTTAAATTTATTAAACGTTTGAATTTATGGTGCGAACTTCTTAAAAGGTACTGACATAACGAAGTTGAACATACCAAAGAAAGGCAGTCCTAGGATAAAAGTAACTCCGAAAATGGAAGCCGAAATATAGAATATTATATCACAATGACTTCCATTTTCGGAGTTACTTTTATCGTAGTTTATGTGAAATTGATCTGTGGGAACAATGAAAGGTAGTCCTATAATGAGGGAAGTTGCACACGTTACCTAACCATGTGTTACCCAATTAATTTCCGTCCAATTAGACATTACAGTAGGTGCTCAGCCAACCTTGCCCCAACCAAAATAGCTGAATTCTGCTCTTTATCTTCATACATAATTCCTCCAATACGTCAGTTCGGGAATCCAGATGAACACCATGACCACCATGTTAATTTAACCAGAAAGCAATATGATACCTTCTTTAACATGGTATTGTTGGTGTTGC
>JAVTVY010001824.1:0-33109 GCA_036873755.1 Hanleya hanleyi | reverse complement strand
TGAGGATCTTGAAATACATGGGTTCATACAGCCCCTACCTCCGGGTTAACCATTTTCAATAGTGTTTAAAAAGTAGAAAATCAAATCTTGATCTGGTGGGACTCGAACCCACGACACCAACTGCCTGGCCAAACTGAACTAACGCTCTTACCACTGAGCCACTTCGCCTCCATTATTGTTGGCTGAGTTCATTTGACAACCAAAAGGATGAAAACTGTTATGCTAACCTGGATGATTTTTTTAACGAGAAAACGAAATACGGTTAATTATGATTAGTTTACTTGAGTGAGTGAGTGAGTGAGTGAATAGGGTTTAATGTCGCTTTCAACATTTTTTCAGCTATATCACGACGGGGAAGGGAAGGGAGGGGAGGGGGAGAGGCAGGGGTACCTAATTGTAACAGAGCAGATCTAATGCTGCCATTTTATAGTGCTGTCCCACTGAAATATCATGCCGTTAGTTTACTTGAAGCAGATAGGGCACTTTGTACTGATGCGACGCACCTGTTTAGCTAAGTTATGTTGATATATGGGGATTGTAGGATGCTACGCAACTCGACCGAACATTTCGGGGAACGTATACCTTATCTCGTGCAAAGAAAAATCCTCCAGAATTTTCAGGATCCATCAGAATCAATCAACAGAACTACGCGCTTCTGGATGGCGGATTTATCAAAACTGTGAAGGCAACTCTCTCGAGCTCGTACAGACCAACTCAGAGTTTGTACTCGGTGTGAGATAACTAAATGAAAATGGTATCACTGATGCTTTATCACATAAAAACTCGTCGACACGAAGTTTATACTTTTTAAACAGTGGCTCTGCACCGAAATATCGGGTTATTATGGAAGACGGTAGCGGCCACTCGCCTTCTCGCATACTCGCCCTGTATTTTGCTGACACGAGAAGTCGAGAACGCCATGCGAGAAGTCGAGAACGCGAGGCGAGAAGTCGAGAACGCGAGGAGTCGAGATTGTGAGGCGAGAAGTCCAGATCTTTCTCGACTTCTCGTCTTTGCTTTGTGGCAAAAAAGGCGAGAAGTCGAGCATGCGAGAATGAACGGATTCTCGCGTTCGCGATTTCTCGCCCTTTAAAAAAAGGGCGAGAACTCGAGAAGGGGAGCATGCGAGAATGGACGGATTCTCGCGTTCTCGCCTTCTCGCGCTTTTAAAAATGGCGAGAAGTCGAGAAGGCGAGCATGCGAGAATGGACGGATTCTCGCGTTCGCGATTTCTCGCCTTCTCGCCCTTTTAAAAAAGTCGAGAATGCGAGAATGGAAGGATTCTCGCGACTTCTCGCCCTTTTCAGATTGGGCGAGAAGGCGAGAACATTCTCAACTTCTCGCCTTCCGGTCACTTATACGCATGATCAGTTTCCTGTTCAGTACCGCTGTAAAAAAAACATAGTACCGTACGTAAGGGAAGAAATTGTTCTGTGCTTTTATCGACTATAAATAAGCCTTCGATACTGTACGGCGTCCCGGGCGTTGAGTGAAACTTCTTAAAAGTGGAATTGATGGGGAAATTATACGTGTTATTTTTAATATGTATCATAGCATTAAATCATGTGTTGTCAAGGATGGTGGGAAGCCCAAAGTTTTCTAGGTGTCCGACAAGGGGACTTCTTACATCAAGTTATTACTTTTCAGTGTTAATAGAGGTCAATGCGGAAGACCTTCAATCCGCACTGAACAATTTGTTAGGTTTTCGTGAAACCTGGAAGTTGCAAATAAACTGTCAAAAACCTAAGATAGTTATCTTCAGCAAGCGTAAAGCTAACTACAGTTACTTTTCATTCCACCTTGATAACGAGCAGCTCGAAATTGTTGACAGTTACAAATATCTTGGCATTTTGTTGTTTGTAACTTTCATCAATGTCGGAAATATCTGTTTGAACAAGCTAGAAAACTATGTTTGCTATCATAAAGAGAAGTAGATGTCTAAGTCTGGCAATTGATGTTCAATTAAATCTTTTCGAGCATATGGTTATACCCATTTTGTTGTATGGATGTGAAGTCTGGGGTTTAAAAAATGTTCAGATCATTGAAAAATTGCAAGTTATGTATCTCAAATTCATAATGAAACTCGGTACTCGCACGCCTATTGCACAGATATTCGGCGAATTTGGCAAATCTTCTCTTAGTATTAAAATTAATCTGCGTATGGTTAAATTCTGGGGTACCCTATTATTAGACACACAAGCTAAGTACTCCAGCGCTATATATGAGGCTCTGTTTCATTTTCATAATTCAGATGTCTTTTCTTCCAAATGGTTATTGTTAAAGCAATATTTGAATCCTGTGGGCTGAATTACATTTGGCTTAATCAAAACTTTAGAAGTTTGAATTGGCTGAATGATACTGTCAAGCAAAGACTGATTGATCGACATACCCAGAAATGGGAGGCTACACTATCTGAGAGCTCAGTTTATGTATTGTACAAACAGTTTACACCAAAGAAGCTTCTGGACGATTATATGTTCAGATTGCCTTTCAGTAAAGCTGTAGCATTATGTAGGTTTAGGACTGGCAACCATAGACTCCCTGTTGTTACTCGTAGATTTAGAAATGTCACTCAAACCGAACGTTTATGTACCAAATGTACTATGACAACGGTTGGTAATGAATACCATTTTTTAATCGAGTGTCCACTTTTACAAGATATTAAAAGGCGAGAAGGCGAGAACATTCTCGACTTCTCGCCTTCCGGTCTCTTATACGCATGATCGAAGAGATCGGAAGTCGAGAACGCGAGAATCCGTCCATTCTCGCATGCTCGCCTTCTCGCATGCTCGCCTTCTCGACTTCTCGCCTTTTTTGCCACAAAGCAAAGGCGAGAAGTCGAGAAAGATCTCGACTTCTCGCCTCGCGTTCTCGACGTCTCGCCTCGTAATCTCGACTTCTCGCCTCGCGTTCTCGACTTCTCGTGTCAGCAAAATACAGGGCGAGTATGCGAGAAGGCGAGTGGCCGCTACTGTCTTCCGTAGGTTATCGCTCCATGGACTTTATTACTCCTGTCGCCTGAGGAAGTAGACCGGACCCAGTACAGCGCCAATTACGTTGGAGATTCAATCCTTATTCTTAACTGTTTTACCTCTTCTCTCTTGCGGAAAATTGGCCTATGTTTTAATATGTATACCGTGATTGTTTATGTTTAATTTGGTGCTAAAGCTGTTCTAATGAATTTAGGTTTGAACTATAGACGCGGAGTCTCTGATGGACGTCGGCTGGATACCGAATGACGGATTAGACGGTTTATGACAGTGTAACGACGTTACTTTTCCTCAAAATAAAAGGGGCGATCGAAATCGCCAGGGGCTAGTGTTTATTCTGCTGCTTGCAGTTGTTTTGCAATCGTGGAAAACTACACGAATGTATCCTGATATCGCAATTCAATCATTTTTGTTGTAATCGAGAACAAATACCTAATTGGAAAACTATTCAAGCACGATAGAGAATGACTCAGCTCAGCCGTGGATGCAATCGTAACTCATGAAATATGTACGTATGTGGTTCAGCGGCATATATCAATAAACATTATATGTGTGTTCGCTTCACGTTTCAATCGCGCTGTAGAGAAAAAAGTAAATCGTTAACGAATATTTTCCCATACCAAAATATCATTGTTTTCGGTGTTTTTTGTCTCCACATTCTTCATATTTGAACGATAAAACCAATCATAAACTATCGGAGAATAAAAAAAAGATTGCTGGGAACATTCCCTAAATGATATTGCGGCAGGGTACTTCTAACGTTGCGGTGATCATGCATTCTCCCATGTTGTTACCCTAGAAAAAATTAGGGACGAGGTTCCCAGGAAGCGAGGACGCGACAATCATGAAATCATTCAACCCAACATGGCCTGAGCGATTTGAGGCCTGCCGATGCTGGAAGAGAGGCCATTTCGCCTACCCTACTCTCCCCACCCTTCGTAAATAATTTCATACCCCACCGGGAAGGGCAATGAATCGTCCCTCGATATATATTGGGGTCAAGCTCTACCAGAAAATGTAAAATGCTCCGTTGATGTCGGAGTGACGTCATATTCCAAAAATGCATGTTTTGTCAAGTTTTCGGCTAGCTTCTTCGATTTTTTTTATTTGTGCTACTATTAGGAAATAGACTAATGATCTAATTGGAAATAAAATAGCTTTGTGCGAGTAAATTTCTTTTTTAGGAAAATTTTCGAAAACGAAATCTTTCAGTCACAAACTGATGGCCGCCATTTTGAATTTACCCATGATCCTTCGACTAATGGGTATGCAAGTAGTATCAACATGACTCCAATATGATATTCTATAAAGTCAGGGAGTGTCAGCTCTGAATTTGTTGTCCTTTCGGAAATAATGTAGAAAGTTCGGGTGGCTTCTCAGGCCGGGGGGGGGGTGCAAAATACCCCTCCCCCCTACCAAACTTTCTGCGCTATGCTCGGAACGACAAAAAATTGAGAGCTGACACCTCGTGACTTTATAGTTTATCATATTGAGGTCATTTTGAGCCTATTTGCATAATCCCCCGAGTATAGGTTCATGAGTAAATTCAAGATGGCGTCCACCTGGGGTATCAGAAAAATGATATGTTTTCCTCATTTTTCCTCAAAAGGTTTGCTTTTCCGTGATGAAAAGTGGACAAAAACTATTTTATTTCACATCACATTAATATTTACTAATTTATCACGCAGTTTTTACGGAAAAATTCCATAGATGAAAAATTCGAAAAATCCGCCCGAAAAATCGATCAAAAAATGCTGTTTGTGAAAATGACATCACTGTGCCGTCATCAAAGCGGCCATTTTGGATGTGTTTTTACATTTCTGGTAGAGCTTGGCCCAAGGGTATTGTGTGGTGAGTTTCAGCCCCCTAGCTCAAGGGTTTAGAAAAATAAGTAGGGGAGCCAAAATGGCCCCTCCTCAGGCCTGGACAGGTCCCAAAAAGCCCAGGAAAGATAGGATTAGCAAATTACTGAGCCAGATTTACCTTCAGTAGTTGTCATAATCCGCGTTAAAGGCCGATTTCTGTCAACTGATGATGTATAGGTAGCTCAGACTATATGGGAATTTCATTAATCCCTACTCTGAGTTCACTTCCAAATGAATGTTTCTGACATGATACCGTATAATCCATGTAGACAAGTTTCGAACGCTGCCATGAAAGCTACAATCGTTAATGTCAAGTCAAAGATGAGTTGTGAAGCTAGGCAAAGCGGAATGATTATCGTTCATTTTATCGTAATTAAAGGAGACAAGACGCCAGCTATATGCCTCTAGGAATACCATTCGGAGTCGGTTATCCCCCGCGAAAACGCTAAAAGGTTGTCAAACATGATGGCAGTCAAGTAATAAAAGGATTTTAAGATGGAATATCGACACGGCAAACATAGGTGTGAGCTTGTCTTCATAAAAGAGCTGTCTGGATGATTTCAGTGTGTACATATAATCCGAAGCAGTATATTCGTACGTCTTCATATCCCTTTTCAGTAACTTTGAGCCTCGGTTCAGAGCATCACGGGTGCAGAGCATCACGGATGGAGTCACTCTGGTGAGTTCGATACTTCCCCTGATATATTTGTGCACGAAGTTTAGCTTTGTTCGAATTTTTAGACGAATAAAATTATTCAATCAAATCTCTAACATATCGAGCAACTTTTTTAACGGTGATAAAATCTGGAAATTCTTATCTCAAGCGCGCTGAAATAAAGCTTAAAATAGCATTATGTTGCCGCTTTCTGAGAAGCATTTAAACACAAATGCAAAAATTTATTGACCAACTTCAGATACATTTTTTGTCTAAACTACACCGCAATATATATATTTGGATAACAGGAGATTGATGTCACCAAGAAGCAAGTAACTTATATATTAACCTACATGTAGTTCTAGCCACACACTCGGGACATTTCTATGCAATGACAGTCCATTCAGACGTCAGAGAAATGACGTCCTCTGTATATTATTGCTTGAACAAGTATCTGATGACGGTTTTCCTCGCTGATAAGCGTGTTTGGGAGGACAGCCCACACATACAACAAGTTAGTTGCCCTGTACGCATCCTAGCAAATCTTGGAAACCGTATATCTTCAGGCGCTCAATTTTAGCTAATGTGAAATCTAGCATGTCAATAAAATACTTGTCGTAACCAGACAATTACTTGATATTCTTGTTTGTTTCTCAGGAATCGCTCGTGTCCTTTTTTAAATAAAGTTCACATCGATTGATAATGGATTACTGTGGCAAGGTACTTTCCCCGCTTTTTGTATTCCTTTGGGAGATTTAGCGAGTCATTTGTCTAATTCAATTTATTATAACAAAATGGTACCCCTCGATGCACAGCGCGCTGCGCTGAAAATAGCTATTGTACTTTATTTTTAGAGCACACCCAAAAATAAACACAGGATGCTCTTCCTGGTAAACCCTAAGAACGAGCATTTACAAACTGAAGGTCGTTCAATCATAGAGGTCACTAACCGGGTTCAGTATGACCCTCCAAGAGATACAAGAGTCTTAGAATAGTCGACTCAAATTCTGTCATCTCACTTATCAGTAAATACCTGATAATATACAAAACACGGGAAAATAAAATTATATCGCTAAATTAAATTCATAAGGCCACTAACCGGGTTCAGTATGACCCTGCTCAAATCCCAAGAGATATAAACGTATTTGAATAGTGGGCTTAAATTCGACCAGCTCATTTATCAGTAAATACCTATTACAATACATGGGAAAATTAATTACGGTATATCGCTAAATTGAAATTCATAATAATGCCGTACAGAAAATTCAAGGATATAAACTTTATTGGCATCCGAAAAGTAATTGTGCATTCAATAAAACATGTTACCGAAATACGCAGTGGAAAAGTAACAGAGTTTATTGCACAGTTATGAACACGAGGCCGCTATCTTCTGGTCCAGTACAAGTCACTAGAAAGTTCCTATCAAAAGCCTAATCCCTGAGCGAACGTCGAGATATTGACCTTCGTCGTCCAATTATAATCTATGAAGACCGATGAACGAGGCATTATCTCTAACTACAACGATCTTCAATTTGCGTCCTCCCAAATCCTATAAAATCCATATCGCCTTCTGATGTAGTGTGTGCGATTGCAGTGCTTATAGTTCAGCGTTGGTAAAGTCTTTTATAAGTTGTGATCGTGAAACCATCTTGCATATCTATTGGCTCCGTGTTCGGCCTGATAACAACGGTGACATGTTTGTGTTCAGAGTTCACCGAGCGTTTCTCGTGCTCAACAAACGTAGAAAAACAAGCTGCAACTCCAGTATGGTGAAGCAAATCTAGTTATCAACGGTAATTCTTGATACCGTATCTTCGTAAATTCAACAAAAATATATTCGGTTAATCTGCATGGGTCTTGAATTTCCATAGCCCATGCCCAGCAATCAATCGATCACTTGCGCTTGTGCCTGTGGCATGACAGTTCATCTTCCTGGAGTAAATTCGTTCGATCAAGAAGGGAGAATCTGTTTTTCATGGCGGAGTTGTCTGCTCCTGTGACGGAGCGAACGGAAATATTTCATGAGTATGGATATGATAATAACAAGCTTATTTGATGGATGTACCATACATGTCCATGTTAAGAGACTGTATAATGAACGAGCAGATAGACAGTAATGCGGCCGTCAATACAAGCTGGCACACGATCCGTCCAGGCTGTCTGAACGCATTATCATACCGGCAATAAAATGCTGCCATAAATAAAGTAAAATCTTGAAAGGAGGGCAAAAAATCGTTTATCTTGTCAAGTGATTGATAAATCGATCTCCATATACATGCTAACGGTAACGTGGTTTAATCTTGGGATCACATAATATCCTTCCCCGCATAGTGTTTTATCTCCGATGGTGAATAAAACATACGGTATAAGCATACAATATCCTGATAATAACAATATAATTAAATAAAAGTTCAATTAACATTTATTTACCTTTGTATTCTAATTCAACAATAATTATTTGATTTCGATTCTCTGTATTTGACCAGGGTGTAATAAAATCAAATGACAGATGTGTTGAGTAATAATAAACAAGCATATAGTCGTTACTGAAGTCTGCCCTGTGGAGCGGATGGGTTTCACTGTAATTTCGGAACAGCGGGGATAAGTGATATGGATGTCTTGGCTTGAACATCTTTTAAAGTGACCATACACTGTTCGAGAGATTGCGCACTTGCTCATAAATCTCTACAACCAGCCATCCGTTTGACTGTAGTAATTGACATGGTGGATATGGTCGAGATCTAAAGAGATGCGTCCAACGGATCATCTGAAAAAAAAGTCTTGTGTTTTTTTTCCTTGTGAGAAGATAAAGAAATCTGGATAACCAGTACGTTATTTTATCATTCACCAAATATTTCACAGGGAATTGGGGGGAAAGAATCTATACTACTCGCTTGGAGGGACATAGACGGGGCCTGATTGCCTATTTAGCTAGCCTTTGTTACGGCTCAGCAGACTGATCATGGTGCCATTATGTTCTTCAAGACTACTTCCAAGTTTTGATTGTATGCTCGGCTCCAACCTTGTTCCTTGTTGGCGAATCGTTAAGAACTGTTTCTGTCCTCCTCCGACGAAGCCGGATTTCTCCGTGCTCGCAGCTAACAGCTTGAAACATTTGCTCCGTTTAATAAAGCATACACATACGTGCCCACCATCTCGTACACACACTCGTGATTACCAAATTGGCGGACGTCATTATGGAACTCACTCTTCTTCGCAAACCGCCTCTCTTTTCAAAGCACAGCTCCTATTCGCAAGAAGTCGCTCTATACGCAACGTCTTCTTTTAACTTAACCGTTTTATGCAATCTATATAACTGTACATTTCTCAATATCAGCTTGACTGCCGATCAACATCTTAATTCATGAAAATAATTTCTGCGAATATACGATTCAATAATTTTGAGCAGAGGAACAAACGTCTTAACATTCGGATGAATACAGTCGCCAGATTAAAATATTTAACGGCTGGAGGCGAGAAACGGCGTCAATGATCACATGAAGCCGCGCCAAGATTAGGTACTGAGCATAGCTACAACGCTGGCCATACATACAAATCGAACAATATATGTCACAGAATACCGAAAAACAAACCCCAGAAAACAGAGCATTTGCAAAGAAACAGCATCGCCTGCTGAAGTCTGTGGAGAAAATAATACACCATTGCCAATGTGAACCAATGACTGCTTGCCTAACCTCGCCGTTACGTCATCTGAGCAATGACGTCATTTCTAGGGACAGCCATATTAGATGCATTCTAGAAAAAGTGTAATTTGATTGAATACCTTACAGATAGCAGTTAGACTTACAGAGTGGATTTTTTACATTCTCACTCAACGTTGGATACAGGTGAATACAGATGCTGAGGAGACATTCGGTTTATATTTTGTACCGGAATAAATTTTCTCTGAATAGTAAACAAAGGCCATAACGATTCATACACATACACATGCTACTGCAGATCATTCATGATAGTAATCAATTTTCTGCAGATTACAGAATTCCGGAGTGGAATTGAACACGGTTCGGCTTGTTGAGTTTCTTCGTGGTTTGCTTATTCTGAATTAATCCAGATAATAATAAAATAACTTGAAGAAAGAAAAGCTGTTAGGCTGCGCCCATGTCTTGTTTCCGAACTCTTTTACCGCGAACACGGTTTAACAAGATAATACGAATTATGACTATCATCGTTAGCATAAAACAGATATAATCAGTTCCACAGAACGCT
The DNA here is from genome assembly GCA_036873755.1 of Hanleya hanleyi. Classification (NCBI taxonomy): domain Eukaryota; kingdom Metazoa; phylum Mollusca; class Polyplacophora; order Lepidopleurida; family Hanleyidae; genus Hanleya; species Hanleya hanleyi. The sequence goes on along the minus strand of JAVTVY010001824.1, from coordinate 23,372 downwards.
GTAAAGAACGTTCGCATATATTGACATTCTCCGTATTGATGAGTTATGTCATAAATCGATTACAATTTCGAGATGTTTCTCACAGTCAGAAAGTTCCCCAGGCACGCACAATCGTATATATCCATGCGAAGACAGGCCTTTGATGGGATGTCGAATACTGTGTGTTGTTCGTTATAAAGACGATGTATAGACGACGATGTACAATTCTCGTAGATATAAGGTCATAACATACTAGAAAATATTTGCGCTTTGTTTCAGAGCTGAGAGCTGAAGAACTCCTTCCCGCGGTGGTGTCCCTGAGGAGTCATATTGTGGAAAACTGTGGATTTAATTATTTTTAATTCTCCTTCCGACCGGTGATGACTAAGAATCCTATAAGAATCTTTAGTTGAAGGCGAAAAGGTTTTCACATTTTCTTGATATATATGTTGTGAGTTAATCGACTACGGAAATGTTAGCTAGACTACTTCGTTTGGTTTTATGTGAAGTATTCTTGTGTTCTAGGAGCTTTAGAAAAGTGCTCCAAAGTGGGTGTCTCAAACCCGACCAAATTCAGACATGGACATCCACATCGCTTGTTTCACGTGAGTTTGTCATGTCACTTCGAATTGTATTGTACTGTATTGACGTAATACTCTGCAAAGTTCTGGTGGCCTGTCTGATGTATCTATAATGTTGTGTTTTTTTTTGGCTCCTGTCTCTGGAACAACAAACAATTGAGAGCTGATACTCCATGACTTTGTAGCTTATCATATTTGGGTCATGAGGATCATGGGTAGATTCAAAATGGCGGCCATGTGAGGTACCAGAAAAGTGATGTTTTCGTCGGATTTCTTTAAAAAAATTTGCTCTTCTGCATGGAAAAGTGGGTAAAACATATATTTTATTTCGTATCAACTTATTATTTACTAATTCATCATGCAGTTTTTGCGAAGAAAAAGTTTAAATAAAAAAATGGAAAAATCTGAGGGAAAAATCTGCCAAAAAAAAGCAATTTTCACGAACCTGTGATGTCTTCATGGCGGCCTTCTTGGATTTGTTTAAATTTTCTAGTAGAGCTTGACCCGAAGATATAGTGTGGTGAGTTTAAATCCTCTAGCCTTAGGGATAGCGAAAATATTTAGGGGGGTCACTGGCCGAGCACCACCCCGCCCCCCCCCCCGCCTCCAGACTCCAGTACACCTCAAATCTCCACAGCTCAATTTCAACATTCAACTGGGCTTGGGTTAACAACATTATTAAAACTTCTAGCAGACAAACTACCCTACTTCAAATGAGACCCAAGAAATGGATCGGTCGATAGTATCAGTATTTTAGCTACAGAAATATAAAAAAGGACATTTAATACCGTTGTTTTTCGCCTGTAATAAGGGTCACACCAATTAGTTCCAATCACTGTGAGACAAGGACCTGTAAAACCTGGAAAGGCGAGGAACTCTCATTTCGATTGAGCTTTCAGACCTAAAACGACCTCGAAATTATCAGCAAAAATAGTGAAAGATTCGAGCAGCTTATTTTTTGTCGTTCCGGCGCCAAGACGAATGCTGTCCCTTCCCAGTCCAGATGAAGGGTTAATGGAAACTTGACAGTGAGTTGTATTGGTTATTTATGACATAAACAAAGTTGCTAATAGATCATGAGATCTGTGCTGTAAACTTTCTGTATATCAAAACATATGAATTACATAGCACGTAAATTGTCCCTATCAAATGGAAGGGGAAGATTAATTTCCTCTACATGGCGACATGACGACTGTACATGACGACTGTCCAGTTAATATCATAGTATATCGTCGCTATGTGCTGAAATATTGCTGAACGCGACTTTAAACATCGCTAAATCACTCATATTGCAAACCTCGTTCATCGCAATTGGGTCAATGGATCATGTTTTCCACCATTTAATTTGGAGTAATGTACGACAGTTCTTGTGTGTTGTATTAGGTAGCGCCCTAATTATCCCATGTCACTATAAAATAAATCTCTATTGGAATCGGAACTGTATTGCAGTAGTTGCAGCCTTCTACAGTAGAAACCCCTTGGGGTACAAGTCCTTGATTTTCAAGAAAATTGATGTCACCGGATACCCTTTTTGGAAATATGAAAAAACTTCTTTTAACCATTTCATTCGAATAGGAAAATAATCCCGATATAACAGTCCTCGTGAAGGATGTCGAGGATAGGAGCTGAATGCAATGGTGATTGATTCAGTCGCTTATCAGGCGCACGCACACTTTGATTGATTGTGACAACCTCAATTCTACCCCCAGCCGTGGAGGAATCCCGCGATGCCATTGAACAAGCAAAGAATTTTAGATAATTAAAATATTGCCTGTTGGACTTAAAATAAGAGATATAAATTTCGAGGAAACGTGCCTATTACAGTTTCAACGTTTTTTGTCCCCCAGAAATGATAAAAACATTTCTAATGAATATATCGTAATGAAATCTGTTTGTGGAACTTGGATTACTGTAAGTTCCATTGCGACGGTCACGCTTTCATCATCTCGCTCTGGGGTTTGGATAGTATTCTCACATTGGGAGCGCAAACATAGAATGTCTGGTCAAAGATGAGCCTTGGCTCTGTATATTGATGGTACGTTTTTCATTGCGGTAACAGAAACCCCCGTCTACGTCACCAGATTGGATGTATGAATTGGGGGTCAAAAGCTATGCTTTCTGACAACACGGCGTTTCTCAAATCGAACGCAAACGGAAATCACCATGCAGCCAAATCTAAGGAAAACAGCCTTCTTTAGCTCTGCGAATCGTTAGGAGAACGCCAGTAATTTGTCCTGCTCACCCGTGTGCTGTGTTTGCCAAGGGGTTGTACCAAGTAGTATGAATGAACGACTGAATCTGCAGATAGAACCATCTTGAGAGGGATTTTTTTGTCAGTCAGTACAACACTGAAGAATCTTATGGGACTTGCGTGACGACATGGCACGGTGGGTCAGCCCATTGCTAGAGTAGTGGAATTCGGTAAGTGGAAATTCATGATCAATCAATTCTTTTCATTTAACGCTTAATATGATCTTCTGTCCCTCTCTAGTCTACGGAGTCCAATACGCTAGCCAATTGCCTCTCAGCCTGGGCGAACATTTTGCCATTGATAACCCCCACCCTTTATTATCCAAGATAAAATGTAGACTTAAAGTTGTTGGAACAATACTATGAAAGTAATGAGCTGTGGGTTCATAACACATGTGTTTAATGTTACTGTACCGGGTCCCAGTTGCTTACGTGTACGTATCACAATTTTGCTTAATTACGAGGCAGTGCTTTTTTGTATCCATACAAACTATACATTTTCTGAAAGCCCTTGATTCAACGAATTTAGATAAATAAATGACTTTCTCGAGTTGATTACAATAATCGATTTATTTAAAGATAAATGATGTCATTTAGAAAAGTATAGTCCTCAAAATCACGCGCTAATAAATCGACAAACTTGCTTTTCAGGAATAATGAACCATTTTTACCATTTGAATAAAAATAGGTTGCCTCAGTTTTTTTAGTTAGGGCCTAGAGGTTATTTATCGTCGTGCAAAGTTGAGAGATTGAAAAAATCTACAAAAAGTCGACCCCTCTCCACTAAATCATAAATAATTCATGAACAGGGCCGAACTTATAAAATTTGAGGCATTCTTTTGAAGATCTACATTATTGGAATATTGTGTCCAAAGTGCATGTTTGTACATCAAATAACAAGAGAAAAATTAGAACGGGGAAAACCACTTTTTGACGAAAAACTAAACGGAGAAAATGGCCAAAAACCAATTAGCACCACTGCACCATGAATGGCTTGAGTTTTACAAAGTCATGTTTTTACTACAATGCACTAATTTTCATAATTTCTTATTCTCCCAACTTGTAGGTTGGACTGTGTACTCTGGTATAAGACAAAAAAAATGAGATTTTGAAGCTTCGACCCGATATAGTAACCTTAAGCACCTTTTTATTTGTCTTCTACATATACACACCTCGTGTGCTTCGGAGGCAAAGTATAATGTGTGCATGTACATAGATTCAAACGTCTAAAAATCGATACAAGTGGGAAATTCATATAACAGACGGATCGTATATTTTCAAACTATACTAATTTATATATCAGTGTAATATACCATTACAAGTTAGTTTAATCAATAAAGTATTAAAAAGATACAAGTTATTTTATAAGGAGGTTTGTATTTTCAAAACACAAAGTCGACAAGTGTGTAGATTGACATTGATATATAGAAAACAACAGTTTTGGTATATATATCATTCGGTATATGATAGGTCAAAGGTCAAGGAAATGGCACTTATACCAAATAATAGTAATTGTCAGTAGCTATTTAGAACATGGTGGTGTTTCTAACGTCACAGGACCTACGAAGTAGGGTAGGCATTAGGACTCCGACGCGTACTGAACTCTTGGAAATCCCCCCGCCCCAAGTTTAAATCCTGCCTATATAAAGATGGGCACAGTCCAAGTCAGAATCACCAGTGATTTTCATCAAAAATCACCAGAAATTTTCATCAAAAATAGGTCAGCTCAGAACTTCCTGGTAACAGTTCTCTAATGCACCTTCGTGCAAAAAAAAATCAAGGTTCTAATTTCAACGGTTCTCTTTATTTTGCCGACTTCGGATGGACTCACTCACTCACTCATTGACTACCGGGCAATTTGCAGATGGTAGCCTACTTCGTAGGAATAACTCGGCACTACCCATGCATTATTTACCCACGGAAACGTTACACGGTGTTATAATTACTCTCTAAAAAACTGACTTGAGTAAGACTGAACTTTCAGTTGAGTGATATTCTAATCGAACGATATCATGAAACGCGTACTCATGACGTCACATGTCATACACATATCTTGTTGGCCGAAGCTTCGGTCCGACGATGCATGTGTTTTTCCGTGAATAAGAGAATCATTTCTGGAGGTAAGATAATTGCACCTCATCCCTACTGTGGCGGAGCAATCAGTTCGAATTGACAACTGCTAATTTACACGCAATAATTCGGAAACCTATATGAACTCTCAAGGGTGCACTCCACGGTATCGTAGAAATGTCAGAAAGTAGAGAGCCAAATCTGCGTGTTGGGCTGAGATTGTCCGCAAATAGGACGAAACAAATGGACTTTTCCCCCGACCATTTATTGTAGCGTAACGAGAGCAGCTAAGTTCGAAGAAAATGGATTCTAGTTTGAAAGGAAAGCCTCCGGTACACATTTGGGACAATCATTTCGAATTGACTCCCGATACATTACACGCAATAATTCGGAAACCTATACGAACTCTCAAGGGTGCACTCCATGGTGTCGTAGAACTATCAGAAAGTAGTGACTCAAGTTTGCGTGTTGGGCTGAGATTGTCCGTAAAGAGGACGAAACAAGTGGACTTTTCCCCGACCATATATCAGCAGCATATAGGTATTCCAATGGGTACTAATTGTGCACCCCTGTTGGCTGACCTGTATCTGTTCTCTTATGAATATGACTATATGCAGGCGCTTTCAAAAACCGATCCATTCAAAGCCCGTTCCTTCTCATTCACCAAACGCTATATAGACGATCTTCTCGCTGTGGATAATCGCTATATAAATGACGCAGTGAAGGATATATGTCCACCTTCACTGGATTTGAAGGAAACTACAGATAGCCCTACAGGCACATCTTATTTAGATCTATATCTCTATAAAAATGAAGTGGGCATTCTCTCTCGTCGACTTTATGACAAAAGAGATGATTACAATTTCGACATCGTAAACTATCCCTTTCTGGACAGTAATATTCCAGTGGGACCTGCATATGGCGTATACATACCTCGCTTAGTAGCATTTGCTAGATCCTGTGTTAAATGTGACGATTTTAATCAACGCCACAAAACACTGGTGCAGAAACTTAAAAAACAGGGCTATTCCACCAAGCGCCTACACTCAAAGTTTCTCAAATTTGGCGATACATATCGCATGCTGATAGCAAAATACGAACGTAGCGTGCAAGATCTACGTTTCGCAACTTGTGTTTAATTCCGCTTAACCCGGGGCTAGGGGCCGTATGAACCCATGTACTTCAAGATCCTCATGGTACTCATGTGAACAGTCACAATCAAAGCGTTACTGAGATACATCTTTTTTAGATGACGACTCTATAACGAATATTATGGATTAGGAATACTGATCAGCGATACGGATTTGATATTTTTGGAACATCATGATGTCTTGCCGGCATCATTGAAAAGTGTCGACTGCTTCTCTCTTGCAGGAAACAAGCCTCTGCTTCTCTCTTGCAGGAAACAAGCCTATGTGTATGTATACTATGATTGTCTTTTTAAATTTGGTGCTAATACTGTTATATGGAAAATGGAATAGGTCTTTGGATTATGGACGCGGATATTCTCTAATGGACGACGGCTGGATTATGAATGACGGACTAGACGCTTGTAATTGTAGCGTAACGAGAGCAGCTAAGTTCGAAGAAAATGGATTCTAGTATAGCAATGAATATTCATCCTTATATACTGTTATGAGTATGCCGTTATCAAATATATATATATATACCTGTATGCCGTTATCAAATATATATATACTTTTATGCCGTCATCAAATATATATATTTATTATATGACTGGTGGCGAATATTCCGTGTGATTGGTTCACTGGCGGGCATGTGATATCCCACAAAAAGCTATATTCACCTGGCAGAATGTTATATTCACCGATCGGTAAATATAACTTTTCTTGACTTCACTACCGAAGCCAGTCGCGCGACTGACGTCATTTCGAACACTCGTTGTAGGGTTGACGCATCATTCCAACATGCGTGATGGGGAGATATTCCTAACGAAAAGGTTCAGAATAATCATCTTCCCAATATATATTTCATCCAGTCAATGCAACTTCAAACGTATTTCGGTTTTTCGATATAATAAAACAATTATGTAAGTCCAGTTCGGTAAATACGATGTGTTATGGACCAGAGAAAACCAATATTCACCGGTGAATATTGTTTTTTCTTTGGTCCATAACACATCGTATTCACCTCATTGGAATCACATAGTTGTATAATACCTGGCCGTTGGAAAGACCAAGTTTTCGGACAAGATTTTAAATCTGATACATGAACTGAAACTGGAGACAGTTTGATACCGAATTTCGGGAAATAAACAGTACGCGTGTTTTGGGAGACAGTGCAGTGTCAAAGCAATTGAAACTCTTCTGCGTGGGAGATTTAATTCATAGAGAGAGGTCTTGGTCATCCTTCTCACAGCGCATGCTCCATTTCACAGGCTCATTTATCATCCCTGCCTCCAATAGCGAAAGTTGACCTTTACCACGTTGTTAGACTTAGCCAGAGTAAATCTGAGCGCGGACGTCACAGGAAGCATGGTACAGGTATGTGTATAGATATTTCCAGCATATGCCCTACTTCGGCTTGTAGGAGACTATAGATCGTGAATCATATATATTATCCGGTTATCTTACGCATTTATACAGTATAGTATAGTAATATAGGTTTTCCATCGACAAATTCGCAACCAACATTAAATGTAGTTCCCAGTTCGCGGATAGTGCGGCGTACGACGGCAACACGGCCTATGTGTCAGAAATCACTCCGCCTCACGATTCTCTCGCAACTTGAAAAAAACCCGATTTCCTCGCGGTTGAAGATTCGCGACCAAGAACGTATTGCGCATGGGTAAACGATTCAAAATCGATATCGCGAGAGAATGGGGTTTTTTTCAGAAAAGGTTCAATCGTTGTTTCTCATTTCTTTTTTCGATATCCTCGCGACTGATCGTTTTTCAATCGAGAGAATTTAAGACAAATCGCGACTGAAGAAAAAACGAATAATGGAAACCATCCCTTATGACGTATAGGGGAAAAGCCATGTACGCATGGTTCAGTTTGAATCCGGCCGAACAACTCCTTCGGTTTTGCACATGAGCGGATTACTTTTCATATGCTCTGTCCAGATAAACAGGGAATATAATCTTCAGATAATTCTTTTAACGCTAGGTCAACAGAGGTATTATGCAGACTTGAAAAGTAATCCAAATGTTCGGCAAACATCTATTTTACTATATATGATGTCACATCCGGCGATGTGCACGCGGACCGGAATCCAGTCCAAAAATTTGACTGGTGGCTGAGGTATTATTAGACCCCAGCGAGGTGGTTGGGACTTGGCAGGGACGGAATGCCAGCCCCAGATAAAAAAAATCTATGATCCTGTTTTACTAGTTTGAATTATGCGGCAAATATGTATCGGATTTGGACCAGTATGCAATTTGTCTTCATTTATTAATTTCATCCAGCATACCAGTTTCATAAGTATGAACAACGGGAAACTTCTCCGTCACTTCCTAGACAGTCTGACCCTACCATAGTGAGAGAGAGAGAATTCGGGTTTGATGTCGCGTTCAGCAATATTCAGCTATATAGCGACGATCAAACAAAATTCTAAGTACTCGGGCCAATAACTTAGTAATCCAACACATTAAAACATACACAAATTAAAACTTATGCAACAAACCGATTTCTCTCAAATAACCCAAGATGCTGTCCTCCCTCACCCGACAAAAACATCTTCCGAAGTAGCAGCTCTATAAAAAGCATCTCACAATCAAAGCGTGACTGAGATACATCATTCTTTAGATGACGACTTTGCAACGAATATTATGGATAAAGAATACTGATCAGCGATACGGATTTGATATTTTTGGAACATCATGATGTCTTGCCGGCATCATTGAAAACTGTTGACCGCTTCTCTCTTGCAGGAAACAAGCCTATGTTTATGTATACTATGATTGTCTTTTTGAATTTGGTGCTAATACTGTTATATGGAATATGGAATAGGTCTTTGGATTATGGACGCGGATATTCTCTAATGGACGACGGCTGGATTATGAATGACGGACTAGACGCTTGTAATTACAATCTATGCAGTCGATAAGGATATGTTTCACCGTGAGATCTTCGTGGCATGGAATACACCTTGGGACTGCCTCCTTTTTAGTAAATATTTGTGAGTTAATCGTGTATGGCTGATTCTACATCGCCTGATCATGGCTTGATCGAAACGTTTCTGATTGTTCAGATGAGTATTACAAGCGTCTAGTCCGTCATTCATAATCCAGCCGTCGTCCATTAGAGAATATCCGCGTCCATAATCCAAAGACCTATTCCATTTTCCATATAACAGTATTAGCACCAAATTCAAAAAGACAATCATAGTATACAAAAACATAGGCTTGTTTCCTGCAAGAGAAGCGGTCAACAGTTTTCAATGATGCCGGCAAGACATCATGATGTTCCAAAAATATCAAATCCGTATCGCTGATCAGTATTCTTAATCCATAATATTCGTTGTAAAGTCGTCATCTAAAGAATGATGTATCTCAGTCACGCTTTGATTGTGACTGTTCATATGAGTACCATGAGGATCTTGAAGTACATGGGTTCATACGGCCCCTAGCCCCGGGTAAGCGGAATTAGACACAAGTTACGAAACGTAGCGCCATAGATCTTGCACGCTACGTTCGTATTTTGTTATCAGCATGCGATATGTATCGCCAAATTTGAGAAACTTTGAGTGGAGGCGCTTGGTGGAATAGCCCTGTTTTATAAGTTTCTGCAACAATGTTTTGTGACGTTGATTAAAATCATCACATTTAACACAGGATCTAGCAAATGCTACTAAGCGAGATATGTATACGCCATATGCAGGTCCCAGCCTACAGTTTTATTGAACTCCTGAAGCTTGTTATTATTCACAGCATTTCCTAAAGACTGAAACAGCCGTCTCACATAAGCGCAGATGGAGGGTCTGAAATCGCTATATGGGATTCCAACAGGATCAACCTCATTATCTATCTCATCATGTCTAAGCCATTCTATCGACCTCAGTTATTATGTTTGATGCCAACGTGACTAAGCAACCAACAAAACACAATAGCAATCTGTTGATCAAATCTAAAGCCATGTAATTGTAGAATATTCAAGATAGTCGGATGAGTCGAAGTTCCACTTTTAATCGCTTGAAGGATGACAGTGAAACAGAAAACATAACACATTTTTTCCTTCTAGTGGACCCAATACCTTCCAAAGCTAACAATATAGCTTTTGCTTCTGCAGTGAATATCGAACTTTTACCTGGTAGTCGATAGGTTTTCGTCTCACCTCTCACTCACCATCTTTAGAACCATCTGTATAAATAGCCTGATGTGATCTGTATTTTTCCCTCAGCAGACCAAATTCTTGTGTATACAAGAGCTGGCTCGTGTTTGCCTCTTTTATATTTCGTTAGTGTGATATCCACTTCTGGTTGAGCCAACTGCCATGGTGGAATTGGTAAGGGCTTATTAGGTACAATTTTACTAAGCTTAATAACAGCTGCTACAATGTGTGGTTTCATTGGAATTCCAAGAGGCAGAATAATGGAGGATTTCTTTAAATGGAGATCGGTGAACTGAGGTTTGAAAACACAGTTATATAGGTTACGTGAGACAGCTATTTGTCCCTTCACATATGGAAAATTCCACTGTTTTACCATCTCGGAACTTGAGCGTTCGCTTGCATTGCAAGGGAATGTAGAACAGATTAGAATTGAAAACAGTCCTAGTGCGATTCAATTTCGATATCACTGTAGCCCACGTATGTCAATAAAGTTCAAACATTCCCCCGATACCCACGGTTTTACATGTTAGGAATTTTGGGAAAGACTTCCCCATCTAACAAGTGTATACGTTCATTCAGACATCTAGAAGTATTTACCAGCCAAAAATATAATCTCGCGTTTATACGACAGACGACAAACATTAAAGACGTTTCGTCACAATGCCACAGAACGCATAATTTTATATCTAGGTAAAATAATTCTTGGGAGAGATAGTTTCGGTGGAACCGTATATACCTCTCCAGAAGATATAATTATTAAACCTACAGGGGAACATTATAATGATTATTATGATTTGTCATCCAGTGGTTGCGAAGAAATCACTTGACTAAAACAAAATCGAAAATTCTGACCGAAAAATCAACCAAAACTTGCCTTTCTTGGCGCCATTTGGATTTTTTTTATTTTCGGGTAGAGCCTGACCCAGGGGTATAGTGTGGTAAGTTTCAGCCCCCCTTGCTGACGGGGTAAAAAACAATTAGGTGGGCCGAAATGGCTCCTCCTCGGGCCAGGCTAGATATGGTTAAAAGCCGAAAATACACAGTCATAATGCACCAAGCCGCGACATTTTCCCTGGTGAGTTAGTATCGCACACCGTTCCCTGTGAAAGGATTACTAGTTTCAACATTATTAAGCATCCCACTACACATTTGTTTTAAAACTATCCATGTACTATGGTTCAAGAGGAGTTCATAAAGTAAAATAATTAACAAATGCTTCCATATATTACCCCAGAAGTATGTCTGCGTATCCAATTGTCAAGACTTATTAATTCCGTGACGGATAAGTGACCGATACAATCAATAATCGATGCGATGAAAGAGCATTCAATTATCAATCACAAAGGATAGCGTTGATCAGAACATAGGGACGCTGAACTTTGACTAACATGAAAAGACACCGTTTCCAATTATTTTGCAGGTTTTCGCCGTAGTCGAGGTTCTATTATGCACAAACGGGGAACACCTGCGAATATGGTACCCGAACAACACACTGTTCGCCTTTTGGGGTTGAGGAACGGTCAAAATCAGGATAAAGATACACGGACTTATAGAAACCGAGACACTTAGATATTTCCAATAAATTGCACATCCATCTCGAATAGAAGGATTAAAAGATAGTGCCACGGCACTGTAGCTCATCTGGCTGTAACTGGCGAAAGTAGCTGCAAGAAATTTTTATTAAAGAACTGCAATAGATGAGTTTCTAACTTGTGTTGTCCCCCCTGAACACTAAATGATCCATGCAGTAATTTCCCGAGATTTCATGATAACAAAGTTTCATGGGAAATTCAAGATGCGGCCATATTGGATTTTCGAAATGAACAAAAAAAAGGTGTCTTGCACAACTGGACCACAAGGGCAACCTGTGTACCCAATTTGACAAAGATCCATGCAGTAATTTCCTGAGAATTCACGATGACAAAATTTCATGGGGAAATTCAAGATGGCTGCCTGGTGGCCATATTGGATTTTCGAAGCGAACCAGAAGAGGCATCTTGCACAACTAGACCCCAAGGGGAACCTGTGTATCAAATTTGAGAAAGATCAATGCAGTAGTTCCTGAGAAATCGCGATAACAAAGTTTCATGGGAAAATCGAAGATGGCCGCCTGGTGGCCATATTGGAGTTTCGAATCAAAACACAAAAGGTATCTTGAACAACTAGATCCCAGGGGAACTTGTGTACCAAATTTGAGGAAGATCCATGCAGTACTACCTGATAAATCAGGAAAACAAAGTTTCATCGGAAAATCCAAGATGGCCACATAATGGCCGTATTGGATTTTCGAATCAGAGAAGGTATCTTGCACACCTAGACCGCAAGGGGAACCTGTGTACCAAATTTGAAAAAGATCCATTCAGTGGTTCCTGAGAAATCGCGATAAAGTTTCATGGAGAAATCCAAGATGACCACCTAGTGGCCATATTGGATTTTCGAATCGGATCGAAAAACAACTAGACCGCAAGGGGAACCTGCGTACCAAATTTCAGAAAGATCCATGCAGTACCTCCTGAGAAATCGCGATAACAATGTTTCATGGGGAAATCCAAGATGGCCGCCTGGTGGTCATATTGAATTTTCGAATCGACGCAGAAAAGGTATCTGGCACAACTAGACCCCAAGGGGAACCTGTGTAACAAATTTGAGAACGATCCCTGCAGTAGTTCCTGAGAAATCGCGATAACAATGTTTCAACGGGAAATCCAAGATGGCCGCCTGGTGGCCATATTGGATTTTTGAATCAGACCACAAAAGGTATCTTGCACAACTAGACCTCAAGGGGAACCTGTGTACCACATTTGAAAAAGATCCATGAGGTAGTTCCTGAGAAATCGCGATAACAAAGTTTCGTGGGGAAATCCAGGATGGCCGCCTGATGTTCCAAATTTGAGAAAGATCCATGAAGTAGTTACCGAAAAATAATGATGACCAGATTTCATTGGCAAATTCAAGATGGCTGCCATGGCAGCCATATTTAAACTCATATCAACATCGCATGAACAAATTCTGGTGTACTCATTAGGGGGAACACGCATGCCAAGTTTCAACTTAATCGGCCAAGCGGTTTCAGAGAAGAAGATGTTTACGCACGACGGACGACGCACGACGGACGACGGACAATCAGGCCATGACGTTAGCCCATCGGGCCTTCGGCCCAGATGAACTAAAAAGGGATCAAAACTATCGCTGTATTTGCCTTGAAAATTAACGACGTATGGCAGCAGTATTATATATGTTTTACTTTGAGAATTATGGTTACTCGTTTTGTTTGGAAATATCTCGGATAAGATATTGACTCAATGTTATCCAGCGAAACATTCGTCCGGATATTATGATATATCCGGACCTACCTTCACAACGGACCAAGAAGAACCATGCAAATTTGAAGTATGGGACTTGTGTACTTAAGATGGGTTTCATTCCAATCTTCCATGCGTGTCCGTGTGAATTCTTCGCTAGTGATAACTTTGAAACAAGACGTTTCAGCGACATCTGCTTAAAGATGGCACTACTGGGTTTCGGTCCATGCTTCTGTGGATGTCCGTGGTTATCCGACCATGTCCGTTCGTGTCCATTTGAATTTTTCGCCAGCAATAACTTTGAAACGCTTTGCCGGATTCCTCCGGATTTCGGCATATGCGTTCCTTGCGACACGACGTCGATTGGTATTGTGTTTCAGTAAGATATGCCTGAAGGTGACGCCACTAGGGTTCAGTCCTTTCTTCCTTGCAAATCTGTGTTAATAAAATAAGACTTCGCACGCGATCAATTCAAAACGCTTCATCCGAAGTCCGGCATATTCGTAACTTACGCTAAGACGTCGATTGCTATTGCCTTTCAGAAAGATCTGCCTGTAGTTGGCGCCACTGTGGCTGATTCGTTCTTCCCAGCTGAACTTTGAAACGACTTTTCGGATCCCTCTGAAATTCGCCGTACGCTTTCCTTGCCACAAGATATCGATTGATGTCGCGCTTCATCAGGATCATGATCATCAAGGATCAGGAGACCCTACTGCGCATGCGTATTTCACGTACCTTCATCATTTGGTGCCACTAATGGCGAACGTTCGTGCGAATTATTCCTTTCACACGCGATAAAATCACAACGCTTCATCACATTTCCAACAAAAATTGGCATACGGGTCTCTTTTCGCAAGACCCTCAGAAAGTTCTGTTTGTAGGTGGTCACGGGTTTCAGTCTTCCGTCCATCTATGCGAATTCTGTCTTCGCACACGACAAAATCAAAACGCTTCATCTGATTCTTCCGAAGTCAGGCGTATGCGTTCCTTGCGACGAGACGTCGATTGCCTTGCAATCGTCTTGTCGATTGCGAGGACGATTGTATTGCCTTTCGGCAAGATCCGTCCGTTCGTGCGAATTACAGCGCCTCTTCACATTTATTAAAAATGGGGGCATATGGATCTCTGTTCGGAAAACCGCGTTTCGTATTGTGTCCACTAAGATCTGACTGTAGTCGATTCCACTGTGGTTCCAATCTTCCATCCGTTCATGCGAGTTCTGTCTTCGCATACGATTAATTCTAAACGCTTCATCTTATTCATTGCGACAAGACGCCAATTTGGGTATTGCATTTCAGTTAGATTTGCCTGTAGGTGGCTCCACTGGGTTTCATTTCGTTCTTCCGTGCTTGTCCGACCGAGTTATACATGTCTTCGCACGCGATAACCTTTCGTAACGACGTGGTGCACTTTTGCGGTTTTCGGCCCCACTTTTAGGCTTTACTATTCAGCTTGGTGATACAAGCCGAGCGGCTTCAGTGAGGTCGGGTTGACTGTCAAATATCCTACCCGAGCTACCATCTGTATGCGGTCATACTGTTTTCAGTAAGCGATTCACTTTATTGAACAAAAAAAAGTGAAACTTCATGAATCGCTAAGCAAAGTGACGTTATCTTCGTTATGTTCTTGCCAATTTTAATATCTGTACGAGTTATAATCGACCAGTATATCTTAACAAAAAATGGGATACTTTGTTTTTTCTTTCGAATAATTATTATTCATTGGTACAATACGGTTGTAAGGGGGAAAACAATACTTACTGCTTGTTTGAGTTAGGATTTCATTTCCCATTCAGAGTCCACCCATTATCATGTATATCGCAAGCAGAAGTTGTCCTCCTCATCTATACCTTCAACACCAACAACGCTCTCAAAACTATCGTTGCAATTACGGCGGGGCGACATAGCATCCTCTGGCTGCTTCTTCTATTTTCTGACTTGTTGGAAGTTTGGTATACTAGTGTTTCTTGAGTACGGCCATTCGATTAAGGACACGAAAATTCACATTGGACAACGACTGACTATTCTATTGCAAGTCTTATTCCCATAAACGGGGCGCGGTGAGTGGAAACGGTTGGCGGCGAGAGAGAGAGAGAGAGAGAGAGTTAAGGTTTACGGTCGCGTTCACCAATATTTCAGCTATATAGCGACGATCAAACAAAATTCTAAGTACTCAAGCCAATAACTTAGTACGGTAATCCAACACATTAAAACATACACACATTAAAACTTATGCAACAAACCGATTTCGCTCAAATAACCCAAGACACATTCCTCTCCCACCCGTCTAAAAAGATCTTCCAATTGTAGTCGCTCGATACAAAGAATCTCCTACAATCTTAAAATCTATACAGTCGATAAGAATATGTTTCACTGAGATTTTCGTTGCATGGAATACACCTGGGGACTGGAGTAGTATATAAAACCCTTAATCCTTATAAAAAGTGTGGCTGAGATTTTTGCTTTGCACATGGCCAGCACTTGGTTCAATGATACCTTTTCGAACACCATAACAAATATGATCTTGCTAACACATCATAGGAATTGTCGACCATCAAAGTAACCATTGATTTGTTATATGTCATTTACACAGCCCTGCTCGTCCTCATATTTGTTTGGGAGGGATTTTATCATGCGAGCCAGCTAAAATATTGCGAAAAAGGAAAGATCGACTCGAACGAATTTTGTGAGAGAAGGTGAAAATTTCTTCATATGAGCATATTCACGTTAATCGCTTACACTAGGCGTTGCTGGTCGATATATTCCTGATAAAGATGCGAAAATTATATCTGAACTACTGCGCACCTTATTTTGAAGCCCATTTTTCAGCATTTTCTTCAATTATGTGCATGTATCTGTGCTACTGAACATTGTATTGGGGAAGTACGTAAGATTCATGCAACCTAAGTTAGATTCAGTGTGTACTGTGTGAACGGAATTTGCGTAACAGGGTCACCTGCTGAGGTTGTGATTTTCTACATGGACCCAATTAGAGGGAGTTTGATGTAAAAATTATTTCGTCTGGAGCCGTGTGGGTCGCAACCTGTTGCGACGGGCCAGTCATTATGTCACAGTTAACGTTAGCGTCTCCCGGAATGTCACTGGCGAGACCTTATTAGTGTTGTATGCAAATGCGGTATTACTTCCCGTCTGCTGATTTGATTACCAACCGACGTGGCATGAAATCTTAACACCGATGCCAGTAAGAATGACAAGGGAAGTTCAAGAAACCAAACATGGCTAATAATTGACAACCCGAGTAACCTGCGTGCTGTCAAGCCAGAATTGTATTTGTATCCTACATGACTTCACCTAGAGCCCTTCACAAACATAGCTACAACCAGACCGTGACAGATACTGTAGACGGTTGATCTTGTATACTATGATTGTCTTTTTGAATTTGGTGCTAATACTGTTATATGGAAAATGGAATAGGTCTTCGGATTATGGACGCGGATATTCTCTAATGGCCGACGGCTGGATTATGAATGACGGACTAGACGCTTGTAATTGTGACACAGGTTCCAGTCATAGTTTGTCCTGCAGTTAAGCAGGTTTTGAAAATTAATATGCATTTATTCCGTACTAAACCCTGGGAATACCCTATTAACCAAGTTTCATTTAATATTGGGATCAGCAGCAATATAGATATTCACCGAGAAAGGAGCCAATGTAGCAGCTGTAGATGACACAATAGCCGGCCAGAACAATCAATCGACTGCGCTTTTTTAATTCGCAGATTAAAACTTTGCCAGTGTACCACACCGCATCAGGGTATCAGGCCAGTGGCTTAGCTCGCTATACATCTTACATTCACGCCAGGCGGAAACATGGTTACGTCGTCAGGAAACAAATATTTGCGCCCGACCATCACGATTTCATTGGCCATTTTGATGAGGAAACACACCCTTCCACGTTTGAGAATGACAAACATGTCGAAATTGAATCTGGCACGGCATGTGGAATCGCTTTTTTGACATTCATTCAAATGCATGACATCGGCAAGCGTTTCTAAGATACAAATGTACAGTTTCATTCTGAAAAAAGCTTTTTCCAGGTGAGGGGCATCTTCCGCCGAGTTCTATATATGCGATGGGATGAAGCAACCAATGACTCAATCATCCAGAAAGAGAAATATATTATATATTATAAATTATAATCGGTGCTATCGATTGATACGAGGAACGAATACAATTTTATTCAACTGATTGCAGGGATTATGCAGAATATATTTATAAATCGAAATCTGTACATTCGTGATGCTGGTCGAAAGGTATAGTTACAAGCGTCTAGTCCGTCATTCATAATCCAGCCGTCGTCCATTAGAGAATATCCGCGTCCATAATCCAAAGACCTATTCCATTTCCATATAACAGTATTAGCACCAAATTCAAAAAGACAAAAGTACACACCTGATTCCCGTTGGAATGCCATATAGCGATTTCAGACCCTCTATCTGTACTTATGTGAGAAAGACGTTTCAATCTTTGGGATGCTGTGAATGATAACAAACTTCATGAGTTCAAAAAAACCCTGTAGGCTATACTCATCTGAACAACCAGAAACGTTTCGATCAAGCCATGATCAGGCGATGTAGAATCGGCCATACACGATTAACTCACGGACATTTACTAAAAAAAGTGCCAGCCCCAAGGTGTATTCCATGCCACGAAGATCTCATAGTGAAACATATTCTTATCGACTGTAAAGATTTTAAGATTGTAAGAGATTCTTTTTATCGAGCGGCTACTTTGGAAGATCTTTTTTGGTCGGGTGAGGAAGGATTGTGTCTTAGATTATTTGAGAGAAATCGGTTTGTTGCATAAGTTTTAATGTGTGTATGTTTTAATGTGTTGGATTACTAAGTTATTAACTTGAATACTTAGAATTTTGTTTGATCGTCGCTATATAGCTGAAATAATGCTGAACCTCAGTCCTCTCTCTTTCTTCTTGAAGTCGTGGAATCTTTGCGTGGAACCTGTGCCAGTCTTCTCATGTGTAAACTCCTAGTATGGTTCTGTCTACAGTGTTATAACAGGGAAATATCCTCTGTTTTGATCGTACATGTACATCAATTCTCTATAATATAAAATAAAACGATGATAATTAGAGGCTTGGTAAGGTAGGTAAGACAGCTTATCCCCGTATTATTAATTATTGCGTAATCGTCGGGTGTACGTCAATTGAAAATGATTCGGCGAGGGAGAGAATTGCCTCATAGGAATTCCAAAGATGCCGATTAAAATCTGGATTTCTAACCTGCTTGATTTCCCTCATGGGATACTTTTTATATTAGATATATCTTTTTACGATAATCATTCAACCCCGAGCAATCGTTGTCAGCACCTGGGGCACAATATGTTTTTTTGGTTCAACCAGAATGGTCTGGATAATATTTTGTTAGCAGTTGGTTTAATAATAGTTGTAGGCATATGGAATTTGAATGTTATTGTTTCAAGTCATAAAGAATGTTTCCAATTCATTTTTTGCTTGCGGCAATTTATTGGCCATTCATATTTTGCTATCATCGCTTGATGAGTTTTATGGTGAATTTATCAGCAAACCCTACAGGATGCGAGGCGTGGCTTCCAACAAAACGATAAATTCACCTTACATGTATCTACTATTAACGGATCTTTTTTCAACATAAACATACCGGCGAGGTAGATCATTTATCAAGGTGACACAATTGTAGAGGACGAGACTCAGTCTCAGAGAATGTGACGCAGTCAGTATGTCGGCACCTCTTCCCACTTCCCTTATATGTGTTGTAATCCAAGCTTCCCCGCCTGAGCTTCACAAGAAGTTTTGCTAAGTACCGGTACCTTCTTTCTCCATGTGTTAAAGATGACTGTTATACGAGATCGTGATTATAGCTTTCTTAATATTCTGGGAAACGAAAGTACACACGGTCTCGTTCCATATACGGTTTCGTTGCACTTTGATTGAAATAAAAGAAGTCAAGCAGGCTGTGCTTTAAATATATGGCGTTTCAAATCGTTTGCCACCAAACTGTTGATATTGCGTTTAATTAATATAAATAATTATCATATATAAATATCTCATATGTACAGGTCACTTCTGATAGTCGATATTCTTCATGCTATCGACGTTGGAATTACCCGATGTATTTAACTAACACTTTGACAGGCGAATAAGCAAACATTTATGCGATTCCACCAATCCGAAAATAAGCACGTTTTCCGACAAATACCGTTACATGAATGCATAATCTATCGCATTAATTACATCGTCAACCATGCTCTCGAAACGGCAGAATTTTTTCTTTTTCTGCGTAGGCCAGAGTCAAAATAGCCTGCGACTGGCCGATATTAACTGATATTTTCTTAAATATTAATCGGAAATAGGATACAAATGGCCTCTAATGGTGCTTCAGGCCTGAGTGCATATGCTTTTACTTCGATTAATAACTATTATCTGCATTCAATATACAGATCTCTTTATCGCTAAAATTTACCCCCCTGGTACATTCGTGCTCTCAGAACAGTGTAATTCGTTAGAGGACCAAAGTCCAAATGAAACATGCCGACATGCTTCCTCGCAGCTTCTTGAAATTGGGGCACGAGTTCCTTGGAGGGAATGGCACATGCGGGTTATCTAAATGGGATCTACTATGCCTAGTGTAATTTTCTGTGATGAGCATGGACAAGAGTTTCAATTGGAATGGCATATGTCAATCTCTGCCATTTCCTCTGTGCTTTTGTATGGCAAGCCATATGCCATCCTTTATTTGTGAGTTCGAAAATGGATGCCAGTGAGTTCCTAAGAGTTCCGACTCGGCGCATGATGCTACACCGTTTGGAATGCCTTATGCCAGTTCCTAGCATGCCCTAATTTCAAGAAATCTCCTTATTTGGCGCTCCGTCTGAGGAAAAGCACTAATTAGCAACATAAAAAAAACCCATCACCTTTAACTCGCAACACTACCCCTAGAACGTTGACAGCTCTCTACCTTTCTGTGAAGATTATAGAAAGTTCAACTCTATCAAGATTGATTGTTTTTCGGCATCAAAAAGAAGAAAGACTATATTTCGTTAATTGCTTTCGCTATTTTGCAGTCTATGTCCCTGTGACTTCCTCCGGGATATCCAGTACTTTATACGCACACTCGTGTGTCGCGAACCCCAAATAACCCCATTGCAACATTCCCTGAAGTCTTTGAAAGGCCATACCTGTATATACAACAGTCGATAGTCAGAAAGGCTAAGAGAATAATGATTGATCAAGTCTCTATGTAGCAACTCCTGTAATAGTAGTATGTGTACTAGGATACTTTGATAGAAAGTAACTATCTCCGGGATTTTGTACGGAGTGGAAATAGTGGCCTTAAATTTAGTAGATCTCCAGGTGGGCATGTGGATCCTCGAGGTAAACAGGCTGACAGCAATGGAAGGTATTTATGGGGTGCTTGGATGGACAATAATGGTGGAGACAGTGAACAGGTTGAAGCTAAACTGCTATGGACGGCTTAGTTCCATAGATGAAGACAGATGGGCCGATGTAATGTGGGAGGAGGGACTCAGTAAAACAAATACACAGGATCGATCTATCGATAATATAAAATTAGAGAAAACCTTGGAAGAAAGAAGTGTTCTTGAAAGTTCAGGATGGATGGGTGGACAACTGGTGGGAAGGGGTGAATAGTAAAATATCACTTCAGTTTGGGAAAAGAAAAAGAATGCCCAAAGCACGAGGAATACGTGGCCTGAGTCGTCGATTTTTCTTGGTTGCAAAAAATTAGTCTGATTACTGGCGACCCGTAGTTGATTGGCGAGGGATTTGGAAGAGACGAAATGTTGCACTTGTCATGCTTGTGGGAAAATGGAGGATAGTAAACACATACTATAATGAAATCCGTATAAATCGACCAGGCTTGGGACCAGAGCATGATGTCGGATTTGAAAGGTTTCTGGTTTATCAAGGTTCAAGATAACCTAAATTTACGAATTGGACCCAAGATACTGTCGGTATTTGCAGGATGTTCGGTTTACACAAGCATCGGTGTACACAGGTTCCATTGTATTATGCAATGTGTTAGTGTTAAGGCAGAAAGGAAGATGCTGAAAAAAAGACGTAATAAAGTAAGGATACCATGCATGAGATACAGTGGCAGCAAGTGTGCTGGGGTAACGTGGACAATAATGTCTTACTGAGATAATTGGGTTCGGCGTGCACCCAGTGAATAGACAGCATAGTATTCTTATTAATGATTTCATCATGGAGGTTTGGGAAGTTAGAAAAGAATGGGCTAGGCGAATCACGTATATACGGGTCAGGGGAAATGTAGAGAGAATTCAAAAATGCCCAAATGACAACAGATAACAGACATATGTAAAAAGGATGGAAAGAACTCAGCATCAAGGATTATTTACCATTCCTCAAGGGAGCAGAGGGTGGAGTCCGGCAATGCAGTATGCTCAAAGATACATAATATTGGAGTATCTGATCTTGGGTGAATAGGCACAAATCGGAAAATAGTGGGATTGTCGAGGGTGCGGTGTGAAATTACTGATGTCTATGACGAGATTATATGAAAATGAATGAACAGGTATAAAAAGGGGGATACTGTGATATTTGGAAACTGGGAGGAAAAGTGGGCGAATGTACTGGTGACTGCATGGCCATAGCATTAGATTACATAGAGGATTATGTGAAAATAAACATGTGCATATACATGTACATGTAGCATTGATACAGATTGCACAATACCATACTGGCATGACTGGGTGAATATAGTCAAGACGAGAGGAGATGTTAATGTCTGGGGCAGTGAAACTGCAGACTAAACAATAAAAGATTATTGGGTGAACTGTCGGCAAATAGGAAAGACTGGAATATGTGGCGAAACAAAATTAAATACGTGGGCAATTTACCCACATTTAGATCAGCTTTTTTAGGGATCGGTTAATATGTACTTTGCATCTCTGATATACACTGGACAACTGGATAAAATGATGGCAAAAAGGCAAGTACTGGGATTGGTGAGTAAAGAGAAAAAAGGGGTAAAATAATGGGTTCATTTACCGACATCTATACAGCATTTTAAGGACATTTATGTTCATTGTATCTGGAGTAAATAGACAAAAAGGAGAAAAATTGGGATATGTCATTAGGGAAAATAAAAGAAATACCGTTTCTATTGAAGTATATAGGAGGAGGTGCAGAAGGTTAATATGAATCTTGGGTGGATAGAAAATGAATGTGTGTACACATACAGTTACAAAGTGAATACCGGGATACAAATAATACATGATTAACTCATTCTGTACCGGTAATTTTGATAGTTTCAAACTGGTATATCAACTCTATCATTAACATGGATGAAGCGAATATATGCTTATCATCGTCTACTAGAATTCAAAGATGATACTCCGAGGTTTCTGCGAAGTTGTAATATGATGAAAACGTTTGACTAGAACTTACTTATTTTTGTATGACAAGGACAGGCAACTGTCGAACTTATTTTCTATCGGTACTATTGCACCGATACGGCACAGAGAGGGTTAAGGGAAAGAAGAAACACTGGCTGACTTGGCCAATTTTAGAAGTTATGGATACAGAGCTAGAATACACCACGGGGAACACTTATTTATTACCAGTGGCTATGCGTCATTGGTACGTTGGAAAATGTGTACGGTGGTGTGAGGAAGCGGGGTGCGCGGCATACTGTGTATGACCAGTGCCCATTGTAAGACGATGGAGTGCCCAATCACACCAAACCAAAACCAAACAGCACTTCAAAAGCGGGGGAGAGATCTCATGAACGTGTACAAGCAGATGCGATGACATATGTTGGTGGGAACCCAACAACAACCCAAAGAAACTATAACATGATGGAACAGCCATGCGAGACATTTGGTGATGTAGAATCGGCCAAAC
>JAVTVY010001823.1:0-32227 GCA_036873755.1 Hanleya hanleyi | reverse complement strand
CGGTAATAAATGTGATGTAAATCAATACAGGGGCATCACTCTCACAAGCTGCCTTGGTAAGCTCTTTACCCAAATTCTCAATATGAGACTGACAGATTACTTTGAAGGCAAACTATCAGTTTCGCAAATTGGCTTCAAAAAAGGATGTAGGACATCAGATCATATCTTCGTGCTCAAAACTATAGTCGATAAATATACCAAAAATGGCAAGAAACTATATACATGTTTCATCGACTTTCATAAAGCATTTGATTCTGTGTGGCACGATGCCCTCTTCCTTAAGTTACTGAAAGCTGGGGTTACCGGAAATATGTACAAAATCATCCAAGCTATGTATCTAAACACTAGATCATGTGTTAAGACTAAAGCTGGTCTCAGCGACCAATTCCCAATCAGTAGAGGAGTCCATCAAGGCAGTGTTCTAAGTCCCCTACTCTTCAACATTTTTATCAATGACCTATTAAGCGATGTGGAAAGTGTCAGTTCTCCAACAGTTTGGGATACGCCTGTTCACAGTCTGGCATATGCCGATGATATAGTTTTACTGTCATTAAACAAAGTGGACTTTCAAACTAAACTTGACAAATTGTACAATTATATGAAACTATGGGGGCTAAAAGTCAATGTAAACAAGACAAAGGTAGTTGTATTTTGGACAAAATGTTAAGAGTAAATGGGACTTTCATTTGGAGTAGAGGAAGTTGAATGTGTGAATTCATGCAAGTATTTAGGACTCATACTTCACAGCAATGGAAAATTTAACAAGGCCTTGTTAAATCTAGCTAATAGAGCCAGTAAGGCACTATACTGTATTAAGCAGTCTATAGACTTTAATGCTATCAATATAAATCTGGTATTTAAACTCTTTGACAGCATGGTAAAACCCATACTCAATTATGGCTCTGAGGTCTGGATTGGTTATGCCAATGAATCGAATGATGTCAACCGACTGTTTAGTATCAATAATGATATTGAGATGTTACATGTGAAATTTTGTAAAAAGATCATAGGAGTCCATCCCAAAGCAGTGAACCTTGCAGTACTGGGAGAATTAGGTAGATCACCAATGGTTTTGTCTAATATACTGAGTAGTGTAAGCTTTTTGATGCATATTTTTGAATCTGACAAATCTTCACTACTTTACAAAGCATTTATGCAACAGTCTGAAGATTTCAGAACTGCTACAGGTACATGCAAGAACTGGATTTCATATATAAGAAATATTCTGAAAGAAGTCAACTCCGAGCATATCTGGGATAACCTGGGTTGCCGAAACCCCTCGGCTACAGAAAATTATATCAAGAAAGAATTATTTAAAAAATATTCCATTTACTGGCAATGCAGAACAAGCCAATTCTCTAAGTTAGAAACCTTCTGTACGTTTAAAAAAAATCTAAGCTTTGAAAGTAACATTATGGCAATTGAAAGCAAGAAACACAGATCTGCTCTTATTCGACTGCGAATCAGTGCCCATGACTTGAGGATCGAAAGGGGTAGATATGGTATAAGGATCCCCAGATCTGAACGGATATGTGAAAAATGTAACCGTAATGAAATTGAGGATGAAAAGCACTTCATCCTAACATGTGACTTGTATAATCAACAGCGTAGTACACTGAAAGAAGAAGTCCAATTGTCATTATATGATATTAATAATCTGAATGATGATGAAGTATTCAATCATTTGATGTCGTGCTGCCACCCAAACATTACGAGAAAACTGGCTACTTATGTCTATAATTGTATGGAGGCTCGCAGTTTGGTGAATAATTAAGTGCAATACAAAACACGAGGTTCTCAGTCTACTGTTTTTAATTTTTTTTTATTCTACATGTATTCTGTTTTATGTGTAAGTTTTAATGTATGTATATCTTATATTGAGCGTCTTGTATGTTGTATGTGTATTGGTGTACATGTACCTGTATGATTCATTGTGAAGTCCTGTTTGTCAATATGTTTGTACATGTACGTGTTTTAGTCCCCTGAGGACATAATGCCTATGTTAATAAGTTTATCTTATCTTATCTGTTATCCTGCTTATTCCTGTGCTATGGATGCAAGTGAAAGTATCCTTTAGCCCTCTTCTGTTCTTGTAATTGAAAGTATCTGTTAGTGTCAGTCCTCCATGATTGTAAACGCAAGTGAAATTTTAGAGGAAATTGTATTGTTTTGATTGATTAATTAATTTACTCTGACTTGCATAATGTACAAGGCTGTTCCGAAGTCACACGTAAGGCCAAAATTAAAAAAGTGTTTGTTTGGGGTAACGGACCCTCTGTCATGGAAGTTGGGTCGGTCGGTCGTTTTTTGTTTTTTTTTGGTTTTTTTTTTTGTAACTTGTGCATGTAAATGGGAGATACACATACATGTCGGGAATACATGTAAATTGGAGGACGTCATTTGAATAATGCAATTATAAACTAGCCACAAGACAGTGATCTTATATCAGGATGAAATCGTTTACTTGGCTTTGCACAACCTCTTACTGCTCCTGTGGTACAGACTGAGTGGTGGTTGTTGTTGTTGCATGTTGTTGTTGTTACCTGTACATCTCCCATCGTCTTCGTTCTTTCTAGGTATTTTGACTGCTCGACTCTGAGCCTCGAGAAGAACACTGAATGCATTTCTTGAAGATGATGCTGGTGATTCCGATTGCTCTAACTGCTCAGTTGAATTAACTGCAAAACAGACGAACTTGATACTTTTGTCGAATTCCAACGTGGTTTTGACAGTTTGAGTAAACACTGGATGGAACCACTCGCTCCCAACATTGTTACCGGCAGACGCGCTTACGGTGACGCTATCGTGGGGTTTCTCGTACATTTTCTCCAACACTTCCTCCCACGTCGACTCCAGGAAGCATTCTTGGAGCGAGTTTTTAGTGATTATGTCATTTTTCTCACGAACTGTGATACACAACACCACCATGCTGTGCCCCCCGCAAACCCGAGCCGTCTTTCGGGAACCCTAATTTTTGGCTAGCTGGTAACTTTCAACATTACACATCATGGCTACCGAAACGAATTCACAAGCATGCGTGTACTTCGCTTCCGCTCTTGTTAGACAACACGCGGACGGAGGTCGGTCGGACACTGCTGGGCATACAAAACGGAAGGTGAAACGATTTATAAAAAAGAAAAAAACGGAAGGTGAAATGATGGATTAATGGTAAAAAAAACTTTTCAGTCGGCACGATTTTGATGGGTCGGTCGCGTTACCCGAAACAAACACTTTTTTAATTTACGCCTAACCAGTTGACATATCGATTGAACCGTTCTTGTGTAACACAGACAGGCAACAGTATGCAGCGGCAATGTTATCCAACCTTGAATATGCCTTTCTTATTTTTGCTTCGCTGATTATGTATACTCATGAAAATACAAGGAAAAAAAACTTTTCAATACCACACTGAATCCAGGTGCATCGACTGGCATAACTTCTAGTATTAATTCTTCAGTCCTCTCATATTGTTAACGTAAGCAAAAGTATCCTTCGGTTGTCTCATTAACTGCTATTGCAAGATAAAGTATGTTTTACAGATTTAGTCCTCTTGTTATTCATGTGAGCGAGTGTCCCTCACTGGTTCTCATGTTTGCTCTATTTGTTTGTTTGTATTGTGGGCACGACTACCAGGTATCTAAAATATTATACAATTATTGCATGTTATAGAGTGGGACATCTCGATTTGTCAGCTCGACACAAGTGATGTACAACGAGCGCGCAGCGCGAGTTGTACATCACTTGTCGAGAGCTGACAAATCGAGATGTCCCACTCTATAACATGCAATAGTTGTTTTATTATACCGAATGTCATATTTGTATAAAACGGGACTTTATAATCATGTAAATGATGATGATACGGAGAAATAAGCATATCGTGTTCAACAGTGCGCGGACCGTTGTTGATTTCAAAACGCTGTGTCAAGATCAACTGTTCGACCTCTGCTTATTTGTCGACTCAATCGCATAATTTGGAAGAGTAACGTTCTCGGTGATCTTACATACCTTTTCAAAAGATGTCGAATTTAAATCAAATTTAAAATGGGTCTTACTTTAAATTTTATTGATTTCATATTAAAGATAACAGTGTGTGTTCATAACCCATGATCTTCCCTATGGACAGCTATTAAACTTAGCCATATATGAAGTTGTTTGCAGGCACGGCGGAGCCGGGGGTAGGGGGCTACGGGGGCTGAAGCCACCCCAATAATTTGGCCAACTTTTCTAAAAATACTTCAATGAATACGTATTTGTCTGCGTCGCATATCTATCGCATCACAAACTATTTACAACTGTCCAGCATTAGTGGACCAGCCAAAGCTCTATAATTTTTACCGGCATTGTTTATTAAGTTTTAGGTTCACAAAAGGTTAAATAATGGTAGAGATAAATGATGAATCCTCACACCATGTATGCCACCAATTACTAAGACGAAATGCCGTTAAAAACATATATGACTTCAGCAAAAACAGAGAAAAACACGATCACACACATATACACACACAAAACAAAAAATAGACAGAGAAAGATAAAGAACCGATAGAGTGACGCGAAAACACCTATAATCTGTATTGAATGCAGATTTTAACTTCCGATAAGTTATAACCATGAGAGACATCGTTGCTTATTCACATGATTTACAAATTGTGTTCGTAAAATGCTGCTCTAGTACACGCTATAATAGCCAGTCAGTTATGACTGCATGACTACTCCAAAAATCGACCAAATACTCGCTTCCGATTCTCGTTGTTGATGATTCCTTCGCTACATGTTTCACCTTGGTTGATTTAGCGAATGAATGAATGAATGAGTCAACAGCGAGAATCGGTTCATCCCTTTGGACATACAGGAGCATGCAGTGGGCCGAGGTAAGTTTTCACCCCACTTACATAGCGCAAAGTTGAACGTCGCTGACGGTGGTAGAATTTTCAATATACATGAATCACAAGGAGACAAAAGGCTCTCCAACAAATAGAATTCATCTCTGTGCCAGTGACATGATCGAAGCCTAATGAACCCTTGGATTGAATATATTTGGATTGAAATATATTTAAATTATTTATACTGTCGAACATCCTAACGATGAATATTTTAAAAATGTTTGGAAAACAGGCAACACAAATAGAGTTTACACGGGCGAGAATTTCTTGTTTTATTGCTCGGAAATATGCTAGAACGCCTCTCCGGCCATCTAAGACCCCTGAAGCTTCCGGGGCCTAGGCGGCCCCTGGACCCTCGCCTAATTGTGCTGTGATAGTAGCCCCCCCCCAATCATGAATTGCTTCCGCCGTGCCTGGTTTGCATAATTTGTAAATAACTTTGGAATGTTTTGCCCGGTGAACTTGAACATCTGCCCGATCTTATTGGAGGCACACACGGGAAACTTCGCAAGTATACAGGGCAAATTACAGGAGTCCTTACCATTCTTCAGTTTAGTTTACCGTTAGACTGTTAGATGTGTCGATTCCAAGGGAGGATACGATATCATTACGATTTCTGAGTAGGTAGATCTGATTTCTGAATAATTATCAGAAAGACATGTACATATGGGTATCTTTGTTCAGTTATGGATTATGTCCCTTATATGCGACCTTTTTGATGTGTTCTATACAATAAAATTGAATTGAATTGAATTGAATTGAATTACGGGCCATAACAACAACAACAATTAATCAATACAAAGTAAATTAGACTTCCCCCAGCCGATGTTTTCGGCCAAGCCAATGCGAATTCTCTTAGTTAACACTCTGCAACATGCGTTGGGAGAAAAGTGAGGTCTGCCTCAATCAAGACTTCACAAACCTTGTTGTTGTTGTTGTTGTTCTACTTTACCTGTTAATCCACTGATCTGTATTAGTCCCTGGTGCTGTACAAAGAAAAATCACGAGGCACTATATCCCCAAATGCTGTTCGTTCTGTTAAATTTGAGACATTTGGCGGTTGGCGGTGTTCAACCCCTCAATACGTATTCCAATAATACCTTTGACCGAATTTCGAACAATCTGCACAAATTTGCTCGCCGCAACGGATATAGCCGCGCGCTAAACAGTAGCCGAAACGAAAATTAAACCCTATAACGGGAGTGGACACGGATGCCAAAGATATTAATTGTTTCGGACCTTACCTTTCGCCACCCATTCCGGGTTGTGGTTTATTCACTCTTAACTTGATGGGTATTTTCCGGGGGGTGGGGTCAGCGAGCCCCTGCCCTCCCACCCCCCCCCCACCTGCCCAATATGAGAGGAGGGGGGAGGGGGTGCAAGGACCACTCCCCCCAATAATTGTAACTGAGTGCCTTGAAATGGGTATGTGTAGGGAACCGTCTGAAATTCCAAAATAGTACCCCCGTCCCCCCGATCACATCTATAGAAGCTCCAAGTAAGGCCGTGTTCACATGTGAAACACTGGAATATGCGATCATGTCTCAACTTCTCCATGAAGTTCGCTCTGTCTAATCAACGAGCGGCACAATATCCATCAATAGTTTGTGTTCATAAAGCACTGCAACTTTTCACTTGGGTGGGTGGGTATAGCTGAAATATCATCGGCGAATTATTTTCGAAGCAACGTGGGGGAAATTTCATTGAAGTACGCCGATTTTTTTTATTATTTTTTATTGATTTTTTTTTTCAGCTCTTATGGGTCGGTTTTATTGCGATATATGCTATCCCTTTCAAAGTTCTCAGAAGCGCCAAAGTGCGTTAAATCAAGTCTAAAATTCCAAAAGGCCAAATCTACATCCGCAAAACACGGCTCGATGTTAGGCGTAATTTCAGGGGAAGGCTCTGCAGTTCTTAGTAGATGACGTCTGTTCGTCCATAGAAGGCTGCCTGTTGCTGACTGGACTATATTAGACCCAGGTGCCTGTTCACTCAGGCTGATGCTGAGGTGACAGGCACAGAGCGATCGAGTGGCCTATGGCCAGCATTGAAATAAACATGCAATTTTTTCAACCTACCTGCAAGTACATCGACTAAAACCAGCCTGTATGTTAAGTTTGGGTCCCATACAATGATATTATGCAGTAATTCCGTGTCTGTAGGGTCTGTACTATTTATTTCGAGTGAAATCCAGTCAGGAGCGAAGACAGAAACACGTCCGTGCCCGCCATCTTCTCAGAAATTATGACGTGAAACACGTCGGCGCGAGAAAACGCGCGGTAGACACTGGTTGGTTCAAATTACAAACCTAAACACGTGATCGGCCAAATCGGCTTCTATCGCACGGGCAGTCCATGCAACGTTCACAGTCCAGCAAAATGTCGAACACGAACAGAGCCATAGAGTCCATAGTGAAAGATCTATTACCGCATAAATTGAAAAAAGAACAAAAAATCATACTAAACAATTTATGCGTTAAACACAGTGTACTAGGGATTCTTCCGACAGGATATGGAAAAAGTCATTGCTTCGCACTATTGCCACTTGTGCTGGACAAGGGGAGTTAAAAAAAATATATATATAAAAAACCCACTAACTATACGGCTACTATGGAAAATGACAATTGAACCACCGGAATGAATCCCATGAACCCTCTTTACCTGGCCGAGGCTATTTAGGAATATGTTCCTTTCCCCCTGAGTTATAGGGAGCTCAAAATTACCACACTATACCCTTGAGTCAAGGGTGAAAAGCCATTCAAGTGTTCATTATGCCCATATGCATGTGCGCAGAAAGGTAGACTAAAGAGTTATAAGAATTTTCGGCCTGGTACGCTTCGGTTTTCCCACTTTTATCATGACGCATATTATTTATCATTCTAATGCAGATACAACCTGACGAAAAGCACATTGTATTAGTGGTATCTCCATTGCGGAGCCTCATGATGGATTTAGTTACCAGATATTCAGTGTTGGGAATTTCCTGTGTCGCCATACTGAGGGTTGAGGAAATGACGAAAGAAGCTAAAGAAGGTAATGTCATGTACATAAGCATTACCTCCTTCACCATACTGCTTCAAATACTTGTGGTACCCCCTGCGGGACAATTTAACATTAGTTACTAGTATATGGTAAAAGTTAGAGATCAGGAATAACTATTGGCGGGGATATGTACTACTTTCTGCGCACATGCATATGGACATAATGAACACTTGAATGGCTTTTCACCCTTGACTCAAGGGTATAGTGTGGTAATTTTGAGCTCCCTATAACTCAGGGGGAAAGGAACATATTCCTAAATAGCCTCGGCCAGGTAAAGAGGGTTCATGGGATTCATTCCGGTGGTTCAATTGTCATTTTCCATAGTAGCCGTATAGTCGGTGGGTTTTTTATATATATATCTTTTTTAACTCCCCTTGTCCAGCACAAGTGGCAATAGTGCGAAGCAATGACTTTTTCCATATCCTGTCGGAAGAATCCCTAGTACACTGTGTTTAACGCATAAATTGTTTAGTATGATTTTTTGTTCTTTTTTCAATTTATGCGGTAATAGATCTTTCACTATGGACTCTATGGCTCTGTTCGTGTTCGACATTTTGCTGGACTGTGAACGTTGCATGGACTGCCCGTGCGATAGAAGCCGATTTGGCCGATCACGTGTTTAGGTTTGTAATTTGAACCAACCAGTGTCTACCGCGCGTTTTCTCGCGCCGACGTGTTTCACGTCATAATTTCTGAGAAGATGGCGGGCACGGACGTGTTTCTGTCTTCGCTCCTGACTGGATTTCACTCGAAATAAATAGTACAGACCCTACAGACACGGAATTACTGCATAATATCATTGTATGGGACCCAAACTTAACATACAGGCTGGTTTTAGTCGATGTACTTGCAGGTAGGTTGAAAAAATTGCATGTTTATTTCAATGCTGGCCATAGGCCACTCGATCGCTCTGTGCCTGTCACCTCAGCATCAGCCTGAGTGAACAGGCACCTGGGTCTAGGACTATATAAGACCTAGGACAGGCATGATGTTCAGTTACTATCGCAGGGTTCCACACACCATTTTGCCTAATAGGCCTACGAACACCATCGTTTTATCGTCTGAGTATAAAAATATATAAAAAAAAAACCTGAGACGCCCATTCACTCCTGAACGACAGATCAATGAGGGTAGGTCAATAGCTCGGCAGTTACCTCGAAGTCCGCACTGTCCTGAACAGTGTTGTGAATGATTAATTCATCCAAGTGTATGGTCAAATATATAACCGTGCATATGTAGTAGAATAGGTGCGCCCCGCCTAGCAACACCCAGCACGATATATAGCTAAAAGATCCCCCATTAAAATCTTCCCTCCATTCCAACCCGAATTCTTAAAGTATGTCTCGTTCGTTCTAAAGCTCAACCCAGTCTGACGATATCAGAGCGTGCAACAGGGCATGCCAGTTCTAGATTCTAGCCCAAACCGGTTTTGAGCAATCTCCTGGCATGTACGATTTATTTCGAGGTAACAGGGCTAGCAGTTTGGATCGTAAATCTATCCCTGCAACACATATCTAGTGATGCTTATACAGAACTGTGAGTGAATATCCAAGTGTTTGGTCAAATATACACTAGATGTTCAGCCTTACTACATTTTGGATTTTGAGGCATTCTCCCATATTTAACATACGATACTTGAGCTATTGCCAGAAATCGGCATTGAGAATAGACCTTTCCTGTGGCTAATTTCAATCAGGCTACGTGTGGCAAAATATATATGTAAAAGATTAAAATGTTTACCGTGTTACTTTATTCTCAGGTTGTATACTAGGTGTACATTTTCAACTGCTCACTGAAATGCCATATCTCTTAATTTCTCTGATTCATTCGAAAAAATATCTATGTGATTATTTTTATATAGACTGTTATTTAGGGAGCTTATTAATCACTTTTTTCTACGGTGGAAGGTAAAGAATCCCCTAATCTGAAGAATTCTTTGAATTTATCCATGGCCATGCGCACTGAAGAACAGTGCACATAGAATCCCGATAGAACTAATACAACGAGCTGTATGATCGAGGCATGTCTCATCACCGTCTGCGACTTATAGACTATATTTATCGCATTTGTGTATTGCGATTCACAAACGCGACACGCTGCGCAAATGTCCGTTGCACGTCGCGAATCCTAAGTTAATCTATTGGCAGACGGCGGCGAGAACGTGACCCGAACGTTCGTTGCACTTTATGTTTGAAAATTTCCTTCAAATGCGACCCACCAATGTTACCATTCGCGTCGCACGTCGCGGTATGTAAGTCACCGGTCATGTCTCCTGACTATTATTTCCAGAGCAGAACATCCAATTTGTCACAAATTTGAAAATACTCTGAATAATAGTTCTCACTATCAAGCGTACACAGCATGTAGGTATATTCTAGGCATTCTATCGTAGGTGGTAGCAGGAACATAATACATCAGTGGTAAATAAAGCCAAAATTTTGTCGTATTGAGGGTGAAGCTAATTACGTCACGTGGCGTGACATCACGTGACATTGCGATGTCGTCACGGATGACGTCAGGTGACATCACTTACGGGTCTGGGGTCACTTCCGGGCAAAAGGTCATTTCGGAAATTAGTG
The DNA here is from genome assembly GCA_036873755.1 of Hanleya hanleyi. Lineage (NCBI taxonomy): Eukaryota > Metazoa > Mollusca > Polyplacophora > Lepidopleurida > Hanleyidae > Hanleya > Hanleya hanleyi. The sequence goes on along the minus strand of JAVTVY010001823.1, from coordinate 21,727 downwards.
AAGAATACTCGGCTTTTCGGCACGCAACATTTCGGCACCTTTCTATTACAGGCAAAATTATACTAAAAATTACGATTTTCACATCTTCTTCAAAATATGATTAACATATAAACAGACCATTCTAAAGGTTACCAAGTTGTAAATTCTTCAACTTTTTTTACATATGCAGTTGGTTTAGAAAGGCATGGTGTCATAAAGCAAAACCACAAGTATTGAGGTACATAATGTGATCTGTTTATATGTTAAATATATGTTACAGGAAGAATGTGAACATTTCTATTTTTAGCCTAATTTGGCCTGGAAAGAGAGTGCCGAAATGTCACGTGCCGAAATATCGTACTTTTCACTTGGAGCCGGAATGTCGCGCGCCGAGATATCGCGTGACCGAATGTCGCTTACCATAGTGTCGATTGAGTTTGGGCCGTGGGAGTTTTTGTCCATGGGTGCTTTGTCAGTCGGGGTTTTCCGTGGGGGTTTTGTCCCGAACCCACTGAATCCACCAAAACTTTTAATAATTAAGTTATTATCCAGCCAGACTGAATCATGTAGCCACCTTTATACGGATTTGTAATTATAATATAAATAAAGGCGATTAGTTGTGGACTAAAAAAAAAATCATATATCAGCATCAATCTAGAAACAAATGTTGTTATCTCATTTGTTTGTCCCTGACCACGTTGCGACTACACTGTGATACAATGTTCACTCTAGAAAGATAAAAGAAACAAAAACACACTGTGTTTGATAAACACGAACTTGGGTCAGTTATCATCGCTCGTGGTTACAAATGTATTTAGTTGTCATAATGCATAAGCAAAGTCACTCCGAATAAAGTTAACAAACGCATATTGACAGTCTCAATATTTCGACAAAGTTATATTTGTCATCATCAGGAGAAATGTGGCATTTTCATACATAGCTACAGAATAAATACAGTTGCTGAGAAGATAACATGCTGAGCGGTTACAGTGGAAGGGTAATTGGTTAGACAGAGAATACACTAACATTCCCTGACGGGTGTCCGGGCAATCCGTTGTTGTTTTAGATACAGGTAGGTGGTCAACAGACTTAAGGATTAAAAGAACAATGAATGATTACTGACAAATAGCACAACCATAGAAAAACGGTTAACAGTTAAGATAAACAGTTTAGTTTTGTTTTTCTAAACTGTTTATCTTAACTGTCAACCGTTTTGTTAGTTACTTTCATTTCCATTCAGTGATGACACTTCACATTATGCAAAAATTGCTGTAATTAAGAAGCCTAATTTCGAAGAGAATCTAAAATAAAATTAACAACATGCTATTCATATCTATATACTAAATCTCTGCACTTTGATTTTCGAAAGTATCCCGATAGAATATTCGATTTGTATCCTTCATACGTAATATGCAAATATATTCTCTGCATTATCCGAAAAGAAAAACACTGAAAGTGTGAAAAATAATGGCAAGAGAGACGACTAATAAATAACGACAGAAACAGACAGAACCATTCGTACATGTCATCACAACATATCAGACAGTGAAGTCTATATTTAAGACAGGAACACAACTTGACCGGATGGTCCTTTAAACTCATCATACTCATATTCCCTCAGTTTATTTATCCATCAAAGCAGAAGTTAAGTAAATTACAAATAACAATCTGAGTTGAACTTATCGTTCTCTGTAGTTAATCATTCTCAAATGAACAACCTCCCACACTTTCCGATTGAGCTGAGGGGAGGTGACGGTGGAGCAGGGTTCGGGTAAATTCTAGGTTTTAGATTTCTTTGACAGATCACATTCTATATATATTAAAAAGTCTTTCGCGATATAATAAAAGATATATTATTAACAAATAGGATAAAATTGATATCCCTCAATTATCTTTACCAACTCTCTACATTATTTAAATATACGAAATATCCCAAAATGTGAAGTTGTTGCTACAAAACATTGGATTTGTGCGCCTGTATTCGCGACATTATCATTGTATAAAATACCCAGTTCAGTTCTGCTGTGTTTAACAAGAGAATGTAAACTCAACAAAATATAGCAGGAGACAAGTGAGTTGTCCAGTTACCTGTATCAGCAAAATAAAATAGAACGGTCGATTTCGGCTTCTATCGGCCAGGAAATCCGCTTTCAGTCATGTCAACCATAGCAGAGGACAATTCCCCTATCGGTTAGACACAACGACAAGATGTAATTTTATCGAATCCAGGGCATTTCCCCCAGTGGACATTTCCCCCAGCGGACATCTCCCCCATGGACATTTCCCCCAGTGAGCATTTTCCCCAGTGGACATTTCCCCCACCCTATATTTTTATGTTATTTTGAACATAGTTTTAAAATAATTTGGCAAACAAATTTTAAATATTTTTTTTTTATTTTTTATAAAAATGATATAAGGATTTTTTACCATAAATGACAACTTGTAACCATCTGGGTCATCTATACGCGGTAAGACTGGCCCTGGGATTGTGTGTATCCATGTCCAGCCTACTTTCGGCAACTGCAAGAGGGAATTTCAACGCAACGTAACCCGCCATTTTCTAATCATGTGATGTCCTACTTGTTCAAAATTACAGATATACCACACCTCTTGGATGATACGAAAGTTATCCATACCTGTATATTTTGTAAGACCAGGCAATATCTGTTTCCGAAGTCGTATGAAAATCTGTAATTTATCAGATTTCTCGAGCCTGTTCTCCGCCGGATGAAGGCCGAAAAGAATCCGGTAAAGTATCGGATATCGCTCCGCGATAATGGAGACACACGATTCACAAGCCATCTTACGGATGGCGAAGTGTACGCAAATGAATAAATGAGTGAAATAGCGATAAGATATTATACATATACACAGCATATAGCAGTATTATGCAGTCTTATAACACATTTTAAAACAATATGATATATATTTACAATAAGTTTTATGAGAAAGCACATTATATATTATATAGCACTTTTTTTAAACAATATAATGCATGGATCACACAGTGATAACATAAACTATCCAAATACATAGTATATATTTTAACATTTTAAGAAAACATTATATCACATAGTGGTAAAATAAGATGTATTTTTAAAAAATGTAATTTTGTTCTATTTTTTACCTCAGTTTTCACTTCAGTTCAGTTTTATTCTTATCAAATGGTTTCGTGACACCGACCTTTACGATCAGTTAATGTTATGCTATATACCATCTATACTTCTTTTATATTGTTTTAAAATGTGCTATAAGAAAATAATACTGATATATACTGTATATATGTATAATATCTTAAAATTGTGTTATTGCCAACTTATTTACATACTATGTTCAAAATAACCTAATATTAATAATATAGGGTGGAAATGTCCGCTCGGGGAAATGTCCACTGGGGGAAATGTCTGTACACCAATTTTATCTTCCTGGCTGTAGAACTAAAGAATTCGTCATGATGTCCAGGTTAGGATAAGCAAAATTTCGCTAGACAGGATTATGAGCGACCAATAGATAGATAGATACATTCTTTATTGCCATGAATAGGTATTATACATAGCGCCACATGTGGCAGATAAAAAGAGGAAACAATTACACATAAAGATACAGGGTACTTTAAAATAAGTGTTACATATATATATAGATTAAATGATCACAGTAAAAACTGCCTGTGCGTATGGTAAATATAATATTAGAAATATATATATATATATATATATATATATATATATATACATACAAATCCAACATTTGGTCAACATACTAGAAATCACAACCTTTAGGCAACATTGCATTTCAGCAAGATCCCCTGGAGGAAATTTCATGATTTTACTAAATTTGACCAGAAACTGACACATAAAACTATCCCGCATGCTTATATCCCGATAGTACCAATATTTTAGAATATACAAATTTCTTGTGTTGACGAAAGGTAAATGTGTTCGATGTACACGAAAAAACCCAACCTTCTGGTAACATCAAATTATATGTGACTGAAAGGTTGCAACATATATGTATGCAAATATTGTACCGTTGGGCAGCATGTTGCCCATAGGTCGTCATATTGTCCGTATATATAAACCTAACACTTAGGCAACATATATTCTAATAATGAGTACATGACTATGACCTTGTCCTAACATCTCCACCCCTACTAACACTTACCTTTTCAAACACGTGTAAGTGGGAGAGAGTGCTCGGGGTTTAATGTCATGCTTAACCGTATTTATGTCATGTGACGACACTGTCTTCCTGCTGCTGTGCAGGTGGATTTCCATTGCTCTTTCAATGCTCGCCGGAACGACGAAGACACCCATTAACTCTAATAATTAGAGCCAGACAGTCATTATTCTAACCCGTAATCTAACCCGTATTGCTGAGCGCCAATTGAGCAGCAACTCCCACTGTCCCAAGCCAGAAGAGGACAATCTACCAAAGGAACTACCGGGAGGCGGGGATGATACTTGGTGTAAGAGTCCATTATCCAAGTCTTTATGCAGCTGAATAGACGCGAGTAGACCCATTGTTGTCCCCAGTCAGGGCTATTGTATGCATTTTCTGGTGATTCTTACATGGAGTATATACCTAACGGGGCTGGTTGGTCCATGATCAAAGATTGATTGGTGTTTAGTTTCGCACTCGGTTGTATTTCAGCCATATGGCGGCGCCCAGGTTAGTCGCCTCTCAGGCTCAGGGCAGAAACTCAGGGACCCCACGGGGCCCATGATCAAAGAAATAACGGAAATGTTCTCAGCGAAGCTTAGGTGGAGTGGGGACAAATATAACCAGGTCGATCAATTATACTTTCATATTGTTACATGGGTCGGATCCATGTATGCCAGACTCCGACTTGCACAGAACATTTTACTTATATTGATATTTACCGACAATTGAATTGTCTGTTGATATTCGCATTCAATGTTTCAGCCATACAGCAACGGTGTCTCCCTGTTTACAGGACAGAATATGACGTCAAATCCTTAACCAATGATCGAGCCCTAGTCCATTAAACGTTTCTTTAAATTAGTCACCCAAAGACCAGTGTCGATAAAAAAATACAGTTCGGCCTCAATCCAAATGAATGATAGTTAAAAGTCAAATGATATTAGTAGTTACCGCAAAGTAACGTGATCAAAGATTGATTGATTGGTGTTTAATGTCGCATTCGGTAGTATTTCAGCCATATGGCGGTGCCCCAGGTTAGTCGCCTCTTAGGAGAGGCTTTCCCATAAACACCGAAGCCCTATTCTTTATCAACTCGGGGACCCCACGGGGCCCATGATGAAAGAAATAACGGAAATGTTCTCGGCTATGTTCTAGGTTGAGCGGCGACAAATATGACAAGGTCGATTAATTATACTTTTCATATCCCCAGTATCCTTACACTGAGGCAACATCAAAGTATATGTGACTGCATGAAAGGTTGCACCATATATGTATGCAAATATTGAACCTTTGGGCAGCATGTTGCCCATTGGTGGTCATATTGTCCGCCACCCCAGTTACAGCCGATATCTGGCCAGCCAGTCATTGATCTAACCCCAATTGCTCCAATTGAGCAACAGGCGCTACGTTTCGTAACATGTGTCTAATTCCGCTTAACCCGGGGCTAGGGGCCGTATGAGCCCATGTACTTCAAGATCCTCACGGTACTCATATGAACAGTCACAATCAAAGCGTGGCTGAGGTACATCATTTTTAGATGACGAATCTATAACGAATATTATGGATTAAGAATACTGATCAGCGATACGGATTTGATATTTTGGAACATCATGATGTCTTGCCGGCATCATTGAAAATTGTTGACCGCTTCTCTCTTGCAGGAAACAAGCCTATGTTTATGTATACTTTTGTCTTTTTGAATTTGGTGCTAATACTGTTATATGGAAATGGAATAGGTCTTTGGATTATGGACGCGGATATTCTCTAATGGACGACGGCTGGATTATGAATGACGGACTAGGCGCTAGTAATCCCACTGTTAGAGGCTTTGGTCTGACTCGATCCAGCCTCCAGCTTCGCTCTCCCAAACCCAAAGTGGTCTTCTCTACCACATGAACTAACGCGCTGGTTGGTCCGTCATCAAATAATGATTGATTGGTGTTTAATGTCGCACTCGGTTGTATTTCAGCCATAGGTCGATCAATTATACTTTCATATTGTTACATATTACAAGGGTCTGATCCATGTATGCAAGGTGCACAAGTCATATACAAGCATACTGTGAGTATTGCAAAGCAATACATGCCCCCTACCGGTGAATTGATGACCATTTGAAAATTGATGACCATTTGAAAACAACACATACAAAGTTAACTGAATGTGTATAGAAAAAAACTCTGACAAAAATGGCGGAAACGTTACGAAAGTCGAACTTGTCTTGTATCTTGTGGTGGTAGAGCTGTATACCAAATATTGTTGCGATATGTTGAATGACAGCCAAAAAAGTTCGAAAACCTAATTCAGTCTACTATCTCGATATGTTGAAACTAAGGTGTGACGGACAGACGGATAGACGGGGTGTAAACCTAGTCTCCTCCGCAACCCGGTAGGGCACTAATTAAGCTTTGAGACATCATGTGTTGCTATTATTTCCACACCGTGTTAGTCCTATAAGCTCTAGTTAATCTGTCTGTTACTGTATTATGTATTGTTACTATGTGAGGTCAGACTTTAACAGAACTTGTGCAGTTACCCATAGAAATTATTTTAACAGACAGATCTAAATAAACCTGGGGAATTATATTCCGGTGAGTAAAATGTACTGAGAATAAACTTAGAACTCCTTTAATATTTCCAGTATCCTTACACTGAGGCAAGACCGAAGTATATGTGACTGAAAGTTGCAACATAGATGTATGCAAATATTGTACCGTTGGGCAGCATGTTGCCCATAGGTTGCCATATTGTCCGTATATATAAACCTAACATTTTCCTACGAAGTAGGCTACAGATCGCAAATTGTCCGGTAATGAGTCAGTCAGTCCATCCAAATCCTTTCGTCGGCAAAATAGGGAGAACCGTTGACATTAGAACCTTGATTTTTGGCATAAACGTGCATTAGGGCATTGTTACCAGCAAGTTCTGATCTGAAATAATTCTGATTAAAATTAGATTTATAATTAACACTTCAGTATATTGTTATAGATATACATTGTGTATGTAAACTGTAGCCTTTAACGTGTATCCTATTTCACATCCAAACACTTCATCATTGACCACATTCAGGTCAAATTACCCACTGCTGCTAAAAATACCCTGTCATTGTTCCCCTTTCCACTGTATGCCACATGGCCCTATTAAACAGAGAGTGTGTGACTTGGATTCAAGGGTTAAGACTTTGGAGGGAAATACAATTTTGACAGCAGAAATATGATCCCGACATTTGCTGATTAGAGCGATAAAACAGGGTAGGCTAAATGGACCCTTTTCAATGCAGTATTTCATGGCATGGATGTGAAAATATGAGGACATACTTTGGGTTTTTTTTGTACCTCTTGAATATTGACTATATATCACACTTGGATATAATTTGAACAAAAAATTACATGTGTAAACAAAATATGTCTAAATTTCTCTTGTCATTTCAAATCTTGATCCATTTTGATTCCTTGATTAGGGGATACAGAATCACTGCCACGGAGTGTGTTGGTATGTCACAGCAATTCCTATTCACACAACGAAGCTGAGGTGGTTTAACGTTTATCAATGAAGAAAATCACCGATCAACCGCCATAGAATATAATGTGAAACAAGAAAACCGGAATAGTACATTCATCAGATTGCCGATGCCCAAAATGTGTTGTCTCATATATCTAGATAACAACGTGATGTAGAGACGCTATTTATCGTCTTTTTACCGGTTATGCCCAGGAGAATGACATAGAATCATTATTATCTTGTGCATAGAAGGTGTTGGTCTTGAGTTGAATTACCGTAAACTACATAAATGCTACCTTTCTACTATAGTACGATATATAAAAAATGTCTTGTATTGTTGGGAAAATAATGTGATTCAAAAGTTGTTTTGAACCTGTACAAGGGCACTGAAAACCATTAAAGAGATGTAAATGTATTTTCACACGTAAAACTTGAAATCTACTGAACCTATATTATTCAATCTGTTTCCTTTAATTAAAAAATTGTAAAATTAAATCGGCGATCTTATTTATTTTGGAATGAAGGCGCATTAGGAGACTGTTACCAACAAGTTCTGAGCTGACCTACTTTTGATGGAAATTTCTGGTGATTTTTGATGAACATCACTGGCGATTCTGACTTGGGTGGTGCCCATCTTAATATAGGCAGGATTTCAACTGGGGGTGGGGATTTTCAAGAGTTCAGTTCGCGTTCGAGTCCTAATGCCTACTGTACTTCGTAGGTCCTGTGACGTTAGTCACACTGCCATGTGGGCAACATATATTCTAATAATGAGTGCATGACTATGACCTTGTCCTAACATCTCCACCCCTACTAACACTTATCTGTTCAAACACTTGTAAGTGGGAGCGAGTGCTCGGGGTTTAATGTCATGTTTAACCGTATTTATGTCATATGACGACACTGTCTTCTTGCGGCTGTACAGGGTGGATTTCCAATGCTCTTTATCTGGTGCTGCCTCACCGAAACGGCGAAGACACCCAGCTTACCAACCCAGTTACACCTGACATCTGGCCAACCAGTCATTATTCTAAACCCTATTGATGAGCACCAATTGAGCAGCAGCAACTCCCACTGTTGGAGGCTTTGGTCTGACTCGTCCCAGCCTCCAGCTTCGATCTACCAAGCCTCAAGCGATCTACCAAATGAACTACCGGGCTGGTTGATCCGTGATCAAAGATTGATTGATTGGTGTTTAATGTTGCACTCGGTAATATTTCAGCCATATGGCGGCGCCCCAGGTTAGTCGCCTCTTAGGCAGGCTTGCCCAGGGACACCGAGGTCCTATTCTTCATCCAGCCGGCGACCCCACGGGGCCATGATCAAAGAAATAACGGAAATCAGCGGAAAACGACGCTTAGGTTGAACGAGAAAAAATATGACCAGGTCGATCAATTATACTTTCATATTGTTACATATTACACGGTTCTGATCCATGTATGGAAGGTGTACAAATCATATACAAGCATACTGTGAGTATTGCAAAGCAATGACAATGAACTCCTTTAATATGTCCAGTATCCTAACACGGAGGCAAAACCGAAGTATATGTGAATGAAAGGTTGCAACATATATGTATGCAAATATTGTACCGTTGGGCAGCATGTTGCCCATAGGTCGTCATATTGTCCATATATATAAACCCAACATTTGGGCAACATATATTCTAATAATGAGTACATGACTATGACCTTGTCCTAACATCTCCACCCCTACTAACACTTACCTTTTCAAACACGTGTAAGTGGAAGAGAGTGCTCGGGGTTTAATGTCATGCTTAACCGTATTTATGTCATATGACGACACTGTCTTCTTGCTGCTGAGCAGGGTGGATTTTCAATGCTCTTTATCTGGTGCTGCCTCACCGAAACGGCGAAGACACCCAGCTTACCAACCTCTCACGAAATGGGTGTGTTTTAACACCCCTGGAAGATGGAATCGTCTCCAGAAGGTGTATTTTAATACCTCTAGAAGGTTTAATTTTGGCCAAAAGCTGTAAATAAACACCCAAGAGGGTGTAATCTCGGTCAGAAGGTGTAAATTAATACCAATGAAAGGTGTAATTCTTACTAATAAGGTGTGATTTAACACCCCTGGAAGATGCAATGATCACCAGATGATTCAAATTTGCCCAAAAGGTGTGAATGAACACCCAAAAGAAGGTGTAATCTGTTGAAAAGGTGTAAATTACCACCACTGAAAGGTTTAGTTGTGGTGAAAAGGTGTAAATAAACACTCATGGGATTCTGGGTTCCCAACAAAAATATGCTCATAAATGTGTCTGGAAGGTGCAAATTTTATTCAGAAGGTGTGAATGAACACCCATGGAAGGTGTAATGTGAGCAAAAAAGGTGTTAATTCACACCCAAAAGGGTGTTAACCCTGGGACAAGCCATTTACACCCCGTAGAGGTGTAATTTACACCTTCTGGGCTAAGTGTGCAGGTACAATGAACCATTATGGTTCAACCCTAATTTTAAGTTTTCCTCTTTTTTTTTCATTAAAAAAACTGGTGTAACAGTCAAATCAAGAACATTAGTGACGAAGGAAAAATAATAAATTTTGTGGAGTAAAAAACGAGATTTAAAATTACAGGAACCTGCCTGGATTACAGAAAATTAATAAAAAATATACAAACTGAATGGCAAGAAAAAATATACCACAAATTTAATAGCATACCAACAATCAGCTCCAATATTTCAATTCATTTGAAAATTCTGGCAAGGTCCGGGAAGGGATGTAGAAGTTTCTATATCTTGAATTATGACTCGGACGTAAATCTAGTATGTATGGACAGGTGGGACAACTATCTTAAAACAGAAAATAGATCAAATTGGGAAGATACTTTTGCCACAATCTTCAAATGTACCACCTACAATAAACTTAAAAGATATGCAATATCGACTACTACACCGGATCATCGTCTGAACACTGTGGTCTGAATCCTGAAATGAAATGAACATTTGTTTGTGGAATGTCCCATTGTGGAAAAATTGTGGTCAGATTTGGAAGTGTGGTTGGAAACATTGTTTGGTTTAAAAGATGCAATAACTCCTGAAAAATTTATATTCAGTTGGCATGGTTGGGAAAATACTCAAAGTGCACTCAATACGATGATGCTAGTGACAAAACAATTCATTTACACACTGTGAAATGTCGGTTCTTAGCCACCATATTTTAACGTAAAAGTAGACTTCTTATCCACCATATAATTGCATAAAGTTTGACTTTTCATATACCAATTTTATATAATCTGCGTGCATGCAACCTTGATATCGTGATGTGTTTTGACAAAACTATTTCCGAAATACTATTTCAATGACCCTTTAGGTCAGTTATTGTAAACACAACTATTTGTGAGAAACATTTATATAATTTGAAATTTATACAGGATAACATAGAAACTGCTTATGTAAGGGTACCGCATTACCCTTGGTTTGAGGACTGTTTATGTAATGTGACATTTCCCTGATCCGCTTGTCTAAGCCGCACCAAAGATATCAGAATATAGTTTAGAGTTAACTCGACCCTGTAATTTATAGGACTGTATAAAAAGGGATGACCGGAAGACATCAGGCAGGCCAGCACCATCAGGTCTCACTGAAGGCCAGTACCATCAGGTCTCAATGTCAGTCACGTGCAGAATTACTGCTGGATACATCCGTCCTGTGCGAAATTACTGCTGACTATGTCAATCCTGTGCAGGATTACTGCAAGGTAGGTCAGACCTGTGTGGGAGAAATGCTGGATAGGTCCCTTCCATGTGGGATTAGTGTTGGATAGGCTATTCCCATGTGGGATTACTGCTGTATAGGTCAGTCCCTTGTGGGATTACTGCTGGATAGGTCAGTCCTGTGCGAGATGATTGCTGGGTAGGTCATTCCTGTATGGGAATACTGCTGGATAGGTTGGATATGGGATTGTTGCTGGATCAGTCAGTCCCAAGAGGAATTACTGCTGGATAGGTCAGTTCCATGTGGGATTTCGAGTCCCATTTCGAGGACCGGCGTGAGAACATGTTCAAACTTGATATGGGTGTCTGATAAGCCTGTGCTGTGCCGTGGCTGAGGTCTCATTGAAGGTAACTTGAGGCACAAAACTTTATCATTGGAAAAGTACAAAGTACCACGATAATTTGGACAAAATTTAATATTTCATCTCATAAATAGCACAGCTACATCCTCTAATTATAAGAAACATGTATATCCAGCATCCAGTTACAGCAAACTTTCCATGTACAGGTGTACGTGTGCACTTCAGCTGAATAAAAAATCCTTATCATTAGTTTAACATTGGAGCACCCAAAGAATCTCCTAAGGTTGTGCCATAACTATTATTTTCTTTCAATTTGCTAAACCAAAAACCTTATTATTTCCTGGCAGGGAACAATGACATGAACAGTTTGTTCTCCCTTGCAAATTGAAACTAGAGCCTTAGGCACTGAAACGGGGCTATTTAAATGTAAAATAGGCTGTTGGAATAATTTCACTAACTCTTTGATGTTCCATCTCATGGCGAAGAGCCATACTTGTAGTCTCACACATTCCTCTCAACAAGGATCTCTAGTGCATTAGTATAATTGTACACATATATAGATTTTTATAAAAAACGCTGGGACAGACATTTATTATGAAACCAACCTGATGAAATGATAAAATAATGTCTTCACTGCATGTTACCAATATTTGTAAAAATTGTCACTTTTTTCAGATAATCGAAAGCATATCCTTCAGCATTGAATAACAATACGAAGCTGCGCATCTGAAAACCCCTGGTCTCTGGGTACATTCATAATGTATTCAGTTTGAACCAAGATGTCAGGAACACCAAGCAGTCAAATCACAAAAATACAGATTATCAACAAATTTGCAATTAGGAATGACCCCTTAAGGTTTCCGTCCAATCAGAGAAACCGGTTTTCATTACATAAGTTTCTTGATGCATCAATGATGTATACCAAATTTTACATCGAGCATTTAAACGGTGCAGAGATAGAGATCATTAATGATTTAGCATAAATTAAAGATGGCCACTCATCTTTCCCGCCACTCAGAGGAACTGATGTGATTATTAATTGAAAGTCTCTTGATACATTGATGCTGTATACCAAGTTTCGTATAGAACACTGAAATGGTATCAGAGATATACATCATTAAAGATTTTGCATAGATTAAAGATGGCCACCAAGGTTTCCGCCCAATCAGAGAAACCAGAACTGTCATTTGTCGTAAGTATGCATCGATGATGTATACCAAATTTTACATCGAGCAATTGAACAGTATCAGAGAACGAGATCATTAATTTTGCATAAAGTAAAGATGGCCGCCCATCCTTCTCTCCACTCAGAGGAACTGATGTGGTTATTCATTGCAAGTCTCTTGATATATCGATGCTGTATACCAAGTTTGGTATAGAACACTTAAATGATATCAGAGATATATATTATTAAAATTTTTGCATAAATTAAAGATGGCCACCAAGGTTTTCAGTCAATCAGGTCCAGATTTAAAGTATCTGTATGCATCGATGATGTATACCAACTTTCATATACATGTAAAACAATTGAATGGTAACAGAGATATGTATCATTATCGATTTTGCATAAATTAAAGATGGCCTCCAGGATTTCCAGCTAATCAGAAAAGCCGGTTTGGTAATTCATTGATAGTTGCTTGATGCATCGATGATGTATACTAACTTTCGTATTGAACAGTTGGATGGTTTCCGAGATATGGAGCATTATCCATTTTGCATAAAATTAAAGATGGCCGCCAAGGTTTCCACCCAATCAGGTCCCAATTCAACAGGCTTCTGGTCCTTGACTAGGTAAATAAGCATGCCAAATTTGGAATTCTTCAGTGGAACCGTTTTCTGTCTATCTCGCTCACGTACTGATGTACGAACAGACAGACGTTCAAGACGACAATACCCCATGGCCAAAATTGATGAGGGGTAAAAATGAGTATTGAGATACAATGTAAAATCCTCATGGTTAGATGGACTGAAGCTATGCTGGGATGCATCCTCTCATGGCATCATATTGTTTCATGTACCTTCTCCCTAGTTTTTACCCCTCGGCCAAAATTTGGCCGAAGGGTATTGTCGTCGTCATGTACGTCTGTCCGTCTGGCCGTCTGTCCGTCCGTCCGTCTGTCCGTCACACCTTTCTCGTTACCAAGATATCTTCAGAACGACTTACCCTAGGCACACCAAACTTGCAGTGCACATCCGTATGCTTGTGACCCAGAACCCTATTGAATCTGGACCTGATTGGTTAGAAACTTTGGCGGCCATCTTTAATTTATGCGAAACCATCACAGCTTTCTTGTTACCAAGATATCTTTAGAACGACTTACCCTAGGCACCCCAAACTTGCACTGCACATCCATATGCTCATGACCCAGAACCCTATTGAATCTGGACCTGATTGGTTGGAAACTTTGGCGGCCATATTTAATTTATGCGAAATCATTAATCTTGTGTATCTTAGGTACCATTTCTCTGTTCAGTGTGAAACTTGGTATAGATCATCGATGCATCAAGAAACTTCAAAGGAATGACCAAACCAGTTTCCCTGATTCGGTGAAAACCTTGGCGGCCATCTTTAATTTATGCAAAATCTTCAATGATATATATCTCTGATACCATTCCAGTGTTCTATACGAAACTTGGTATACAGCATCGATGTATCAAGAGATCTGCAATGTATAGCCACATCAGTTCCTCTGAGTGGCGGGAAGGATGGGCGGCCATCATTAATTTATGCAAAATCATTAATGATCTCTATCTCTGATACTGTTCGAGTGCTCGATGTAAAATTTGGTATATATCATCGAAGCATCAATAGACTTACGATAAATGGCGTTTCTGATTGGGCGGAACCTTGGCGGCCATCTTTAATTTATGCAAAATCTTCAATGATATATATCTTTGATACCATTTCAGTGTTCTATATGAAACTTGGTATCCAGCATCGATGTATCAAGAGACTTGCAATGAATAACCACATCGGTTCCTCTGAGTGGCGGGAAGGATGGGCGGCCATCTTTAATTTATGCGAAATCATTAATGATCTATATCTCTGATACGGTTCAAGTGCTCAATGTAAAATTTGGTATACATCGATTAGACAGTTCTGGTTTTTCTGCTTGGGCGGAAACCTTGGTGGCCAAGTTTAATTTATGCAAAATCTTTAATGATGTTTATCTTTGATACCATTTCAGTGTTCTATATGAAACTTGGTATACAGAATCTATGTATCAAGAGACTTGCAATGAATAACCACATCAGTTTCTCTGAGTGCTGGGAAGGCTGGGCAGCCATCTTTAATTTATGCGAAATCATTAGGGATCTCTATCTCAGATAATTTTCAAATGTTCGATGTAAAATTTGGTATACATCGTCGATGCATCAACAGACTTATGTACTGAATACCGGTTTCTCTGATTGGACGGAAACGTTTGAGGCCATTTCTAATGGCAAAATTTTTCATAATCTGTATATTTGTTACTTGACTGCTTGGTGTTCCTGAAGTCTTGTTTTAAATTGAATACATTATGAATGGCTGGCGCCCAGAGCCGAGGGGTTTTCAGATGCGCAGCTTCGTATTTACAGTTCTATTTGGTTATCTCCCCTGTCACCTTACAGCTTCAAAACTGTGATATGCAGAGCTCTTTCTGTAGATCAGGGGCAAATGCTTGCAACATTCCATGAATATTTCAGAAGTAGAATGCAAAGAAAACATTTCTGAATACAGGGAAATTATTACGTAAATGATTTGACCACCACTGGATTTTAGAAACTTACCATAAAAAGATAATGCAGAGGGTCTTGAGGGGTAAGCTTAAATGGCGAAAATTCCAAACTGTAACTCAACACACATATTTCATGAAAATGTAAATGAATACAGGCAAAGTGAAATATCCCATTGTTTTCTACAATGAATTACACTTATACTGGTATTATTTAATACTAAATTACTGCCCAGACACGCTTTCTAATGAGAATGAGTTAGTCCCACAAAATCACTCAACATGCGCCTCTCAAAATCTGTAGTTTAGCAGACGACATATTTTCAGCACGAAAGTAGTGCCACTGGAAAATGAACGAAAACACGCATAAAATTAGATAAATGGAAATGTAACTTAAACATATCAGACCTGCAACTATACGCGAACATTAAAAACACAGAAACCTGGACATTCTAAAGAAGGAAGTTTCAGACCTCTTTCTTGTCGTGTAAGAACTCTATCTTCTGTTGTGTTAGCAAGACACAGAGCTGCAGCTCAATTTATTCTGACTACAAGACAGGACCATTAGTCCCTACGGGCCTACATCGCCCCGTGAAAAAAAATCAAGAAAAATTCAGAATATTTTTTAAATAATAAAGAAAAAAAATCGACCATAGAGGTCCATGTCCCCCGCTAGCAGCACCAGTTATGGTGGATTACATCCACCATAACTGGTGCTGCTGCTGCGGGGGCCATGGACCTCTATGGTCGATTTTTTTTTGTCAATGATATCTCATATCATTGATAAGAGTATGATTTGAAAATGAAGATATCGCTGATCAGCTTAACATAATCTAATACAGCGGATGGCACCCATATTGAATTTATGCACATCCATAAAACATAATACATGTACATGACTGTCCTCTCACTAAGGTCAAGGGACTCCCCAAGTTTGAAGTAGATCAGTTGAACCGTACTCCAGCTATTGTCCGGACAAGATCAAACTGCTTAAAATCCAATGAAAACCAGTATGGCCATATTGGATTAAGCATGTCCTTGAAAAACAATCCTAATCCTCCTCTCAACAATGTCAAGGCACTCCCCAGGTATGAAGTAGATCGGTTGGATCGTTCTCGAGTTATTGTCCAGACAAGATTCAACTGCTTATAATCCAATATGGCTGATGGCGGCCATATTAGATTACGCACATTGCTGAAAAACAATTCCAATCCTCCTCTCAACAATGTCAAGGCACTCCTCACATATGAAGTAGATCGGTTGAATCGTTCTCGAGTTATTGTCCGGACAAGATCCAACTGCTTATAATCCAATATGGCTGACGGCGGCCATATTAGATTACGCACATTGCTGAAAAACAATCCCAACCGTCCTCTCACCAATGTCACGGCACACCCAACATGCCCAAAGTTTGAAGTTGATCGGTTAAATCGTTCACGAGTTATTGTCCGGACAAGAAATCTAAGATCCAATTGCTTATAATCCAATATGGCTGACGGCGGCCATATTAGATTACGCACATTGCTGAAAAACAATCCCAACCGTCCTCTCACCAATGTCAAGGCATACCCCAAGTTTGAAGTTGATCGGTTAAATTGTTCACGAGTTATTGTCCGGACAACAAAATCTAAGATCCAACTGCTTATAATCCAAAATGTCTGACGGCGGCCATATTTGATTACGCACATTGCTGAAAAACAATCCCAACCGCCCTCTCACCAATGTCAAGGCACACCCCAAGTTTGAAATTGATCGGTTAAATCATTCACGAGTTATTGTCCGGACAAGAAAATCTAAGATCGAACTGCTTATAATCCAAAATGGCCGACGGCGGCCATATTGGATTACGCACATTGCTGAAAAACAATCCCAACCGTCCTCTGGCCAATGTCAAGACACACCCCAAGTTTGAAGTTGATCGGTTGAATCATTCATTAGTTATTGTCCGGACAAGAAAATCTTACGGAATTACGGACACCGGTGTTTCTAAGTCCCCCCCCCCCCTACTAAGTAGTGGGGGACAATTATGGGAGATGGGTATTTCACCGGGGGGGGGGGGTCAGTTATGGCACAACCCCAGGGGATTCTAGGGTTGCTCCAATGCTAAATTCGATACATGTGAGTGAAAACTCATATCTTGATCTTAAATATCATGGCATCATCCTTGGACCTGTTCATCAACTGAAGAATACCACTATGTGCTTTTCCAGAATTAGACCATATCCCCCTCCCTTCCTCGGGCTCGGAATTTCAGGTCTATGTGCAAACCTTTCCAAAAAAGTTCATGTTTTCTGATGCACATTTCCAAATAAATTTTGTGAAAAAAATTCAGCTAATAAGTCATTTCTTTTTCTTCACAAAAATCCATGATAATTATTTTGTGCTGGCAAAAATGTTACTCATCTCATAGGTCCAATTTTTGCCAGAACAAAATAATGATCAATGTAATTTCCATGTACATGTAATTCTGAAATCCAACAAATAATGGAACAGATTTATCCACTTTTCCACAAAAACTTTGTTTAATTGTGCAGGGAAATCCAGCATATCAGTTTTTTTGTAAAGGACATTTTCATGGAATTTTTTTTTCAACTAAGGCACTTTCCACATGGGGGGTATGGTTTAAAACTGGAATAGCACAACGGACCACACATCCATCATTTTTGAGACCCTTCATGAACAGCCTTGTCAGACTGTCACAATGACTGAATGTCTGCAAAGTGACTAAGCAACCCGAACACGGCGACGCTTGTGCAGAGAATGACGTTATTTGTTTTTATGATAATAGCCATCACGAAACTAGCCCTATGGATAATGGAGTAAGTCGGCCAGTGATTGGATCATTAAGAGCAGCGATTCGATTGGCTAACACCTGGTGTCAGCCATTGCTATGCCATTCACTCTCCATGGTTCGATATGTTTTGGCAAAATGCTGACCCATGGGGATTCTTATTCCATGTGAATGACAGTCTTTCCCTCGTATAGGTGCTGCAAAACTTGTATCTGCTTATTCTTTAGTGCCGTGTTCGGGTTGAATGATTAATTACAAGTCGGCAATAGTCGTGCTTTGACGTCACAAAGTTCCCAGTATTCAATAAACTGGTATTATTCTAGGGATATTGCCCATAATTAAACAAACTCACACCAAAGCATATTTAGAGGTTTGGAGCCACAGCTTTATTGGCTAACTTACATGGTATAGTGTACCCCAGCGGGCTGATAATACTTTTAGTGCTGACTGTCGGCTATGTAATGACACATCAGCAACGCCCCAGTATGATACATGTTTTGTCTCACTCCTAGATACCATAGCACCCACACTCCTTAATCTTAGGAGGGGTGACAACATAGAGTGATCAGCACACACTTACCACTACCCAGCATGTCCCTTGGAAAACACATTGAGTGGACAGCCACATAACCGGATGCCCCGCAGGAATTGGTCAAGGTGGCACCCACCCACTCGGGAAACGCATTGAGTGAAGATCACACATCACATAGACTGCATGTTCCTCGAAAAAAACATTGCTTGGACAGCCACATAACTGGGTGCCCCGTGGGGATTTGTCGAGGTGGCACCCACCGAATGAGTTCTATCTCATTTACAAACTTTCCTGACTGAAACCTGAGCTAATGTTTTATGTTAAACACTCCCTCATCTTTAAATAAAATTTACTGCCCGCCAGAATTCGGCCGCGTAGAGAAAAATATACATGACAAAACCGATAAGAAAGCCGTGGTGCACACATAAGTGTTCAATGTTACAAATGTATTCTTTGGACCATGTCAATCGCGAAAGCGTACAATAAATTTAGCAACTGTAAACTGTTTTGACAAAATCTGTAACTCAGTAGATTCCTTCCTATAGTTCCAGCACTTGCTCTTTGTACCTACAAAATATAAGAAGAGAGAAAAATAGCAACATCTATTCTCTTGACAAGGACACACACCGGTTCTACAAATATGATAGATAAACCAGAATAGTTCATCACAGCTATTGTTCTGTACAATCACTGACAATATAGGATACCCAGAATCGCCAAGCTTGCCACAATTCGTATTTACAGGATGCCTGTAATTCATTTAGCCGTAAGTCGTAAAATTACACCTTATTATTTCCACCAATGATATGTGCTTTTAAAAACACAGGAAGGAAGCAATCAGAGATTGCTCAATTGTATGCAACATATACAATAACATATAATCTAGCCATTTTCCTGGTTCAAATCTGTTATGGACCGAGGTCCAGCCTGGACAAATAAATCCCATTCACTTAAATTTGATAAACAAAGGGCCATAACTCTTGAAAACATAACAGCAAGCAGAGAAAATTCACGCTGCACACCTACGGGTCACTGACCACATATCATGCAAATCTCATACTTGTCCATACAATATTGCCCGAGATCCAGCCCTACAAGTCCCAATTCACAAAGATTTGAAGAAAAAAGGGCCATAACTCTTGAAAATATACGCGAAACGTGGAAAAACTTCACGGTGCACAACTACAGGGTACTGACCACATATCCTGCAAATTTCATAATTGTCCATACAATATTACCTGAGATCCAGCCCGGACAAGTCCCAATTCATGGATATTTCAAGAACAAAGGGCCATAACTCTTGAAAATATAAGCGAAACGTGAAGAAACTTTACGCTGCACAACTGTGGGGCACTGACTACATATCGTGCAAATTCCATACGTATCCATACAATATTAACCAAGATCCGGACAAGTCCAATTCACAGAGATTTCAGAAAAAGGGCCATAACTTTTGAAAATTGTACCAGAACTCGGAAAAAACTCTACGCTGCACAACTACGAGGCACTGGGCACATTCCATGCAAGTTTCAATCCTGTCCATCAAATATCAACCGAGATATTGCGCGGACAAGAAATTCGGACGGACAGACGGACAAAGCGATTGCTATATGCCCCCCCTCTAGTTGGCATAATTACAAAGGGTCGATAGACTGGCAGAAGGGGAGATAACCCTGTTTGGAGGTTCCCTAAATCCCGGCACCAAATCTGTAAAAGCGCATATCATTGGTGAAAATAATAAGGCGTAAATAAAGACTTACAGCTAAATGAATTACAGGCATCCTGTAAATACGAATTGTGGCAGGCTTGGCGATTTTATACCATGGTACAAAATAATTACAGGCATCCTGCAAATACGAATTATGACAGGCTTGGCATTTTATACCATGGTATATATTATTTACATGTAGGTATCCAGTAAATAAGAATTGTGGCAGGCTTGGCGATTTTATACCATGGTACAAAATAATTACAGGCACCCTGTAAATATGAATTATGGCAGGCTTGCCATTTTATACCGTGGTATATATTATTTACAGGCATCCTAGGAGGGGTGACAACACACACTTACTGCTACCCACACTGGGTAGACACCACGTCCCTCGGGAAACACATCGAGTGGACAGTCACATATCAGGATGCCTCGCGGGAATTCATCGAAGTGGCACCCATGCACCGAATGAGTTCTGTCGAACTATACAAACTTTCCTAACTGAAACCCCTATCAGCCAGCCAGAATTTGGTCACTAGAATGTGTCTAAACTCATTCATCCACCAAGAATTCTACCTGTCCATTTTTGTTTTAACTAATTAATTTATTTAGTTTACAAATGCTTCAAATCATTCGCTCTGCGAACGGCAAATATTAAGGAATTTCTGCATCCTACTTAAACCTAATAAAAGGTGAATTTTTATTCCAAATGCTGTGACCACTATAACAGCTAACACATTTTCATGTTGATATGAATGCACACTTCAACAGAATGCGAAGCACGATTCTTACAGAAACGGCCATTGGCAATGCCAAAAAGTATGCTATGTCATGCTTACGTGCAGGTGCTCTCATTGGTTGGTAATTGGCGTGAAACCTGACCACTGTCAAGTGTTCGATAACAGGCCCATTTCAGCGTGGGGCCCCGAGACTAGAGCTACTAGATCCTGTGACACATCCAGCCAAACAATAACACTTTAAATACAGTGAATAGGTGCACTGTATCCCACTGGCACAAAAGCACCTTACTCACAGCGACGTGACCATGTCCATACATGGACTACAGTTTTCCTGCCCAACACCACCAGCAATTCAGCTCTGTCCTATATACACCTGTGTCGTGTGTTTTACTGTGGAGAATGAGTCTATTGAATACAAGATTGGCTGATGCTGGGACATTGCATGATATCAGGGCTCAAAATTCCCACAAGCTCAGCAGCCCGTGGCTGGTGAATTCAGAACTTGTCCAGTTGAATTTAGTTATGAAGCTAGTTTTATGGTAAATTCATGCCCTGGATATGGTG
>JAVTVY010001822.1:0-36490 GCA_036873755.1 Hanleya hanleyi | reverse complement strand
GGCTCAGAATTAACGACGGGAAAACATTCATTGTAGGCATCTCCGAATTTTTCAAGAAATATTGTTAATGCAGCATTAGTGTCGTTTTCTTGACTCACAAACTTCCAGTCAGTTTCACTTATGACTTGCATAAATCGATCCTTATTGTCAGCAGTAATTCTGCGGTAAGATGTTTGGTGTCGCAGCTCTTTACATTTTGATTCGGTTGTTAAGATATGGAAGATAGGAAAGTGGTCTGTAATATCGGTCAGGAATATTCCAGATAGAAGATTATCCTCATGAAAGTTAATGAAAAAGTTATCTATTAGTGTAGCTGTACGGGAAGTGACTCTTGTCGGTTTTGTAATTTGTGGGAAAAAGTGGTGAGATTTCATGATTTCTAGAAAATCCTTTGATGGACCATGGTGTTCAGTTTTAAAAAGGTCGATGTTATAATCGCCCATCAAAACGCATTTTTTCTTTTCCGATTGAATAGTTTGCAAAATTGATAATAAAGAAGTATTGAAGTTGTTTAAATTTTTCCCGGGAGGGCGATAGAATATACCAACTAGGTATTTTGTACTGCAGAATTCAATATCAACAAAGAGGGACTCATATTGCCCATCGTCGTCAAGGAATGACAGATCGTCTCTTACCATACAAGATTGACTATTTTCATTTATATACAGGACAAGTCCCCCACCTCGTCTTTTGTTTCTTGAGAGTGAAATGGTCTGTAGCCTGGTATATCATCAAGTGATTCTGTAGCGGGATTCAGCCAGCTTTCAGAGAAGCCGAGAGCGTCAAATGTGTGTTCCATGTTATGAATGAAACCGGTTATCTCAGAAAAGTGTTTTGTGAGACTTCTAACATTTAAATGGAAGAATGAAAATGTTTGATCAAGAAGACAAATGGATTTTAATTTCTGCATAAATGATGATTCTGTAAAGTAATTGGACTGGTGATTATTTAAATTATTCCAATATGATATCTCATAATCGTTATCATCAGTCGATGCTTTATTGTGTTCGTGGTCATTTAATTCTATTGGGTTGAAACACATATTAGCGAAAACATCAAAATCAATAGATTTATTATTATTGTGGATAGGTTCTGTTGTTGGGATATCACCCTCATTAAAAAACGGAAGGTGTAACATCAGGTTCGGGAATGGATCACCCTCGGGAGGAATACTATTGTTATCCATGATCACTATTCATTGTCACTGAAGCCTTCTTTGATATGAGGTAATTAGCTAGAGTTGTGTCTTTGGTGTACATGTATTTATATATTAGGAGCAAAACTGTAGTAAATAAAACAATATGATGTATAATAATATAAACATGAAAATATATACATATAAAACACGAGCAACACATTGTGTGTGGACTAAGATGGTAGCATGTGGCTGATAAACGACCGCAGACAAAGTCAGATTAATAGAAATGACGGAGTCATTCAATTCAATTGATTAACATGTACCAGCTGGTTAGAGATATTTGAGAAGAATAGAATCTGCAGGTATCATGTTGAATATTAGTTAAGTATTTCACTGAATTTGCTTGTTGGTACATAAATATAAGATAATTGCAGTAGGCTATAAACAGAGAACTAGAGAAATTCAGTATTAATAAATATTTATGGGCATATTAGTATAACATGGGCATAAACTGATAATGTCAAATGCATGGCAAAAAGAGGTTTGAGAATCTCGTAACATGCAAGACTGACATAGTTTCTATCAGATAAGGGGAAGTCACTCCATCGCTATTCATAACAAATTAAATATACTGGAGTACACATAACTTACTGTTGGTGAATGATGTGTATTAAATTTGGATATATTAAGTTAATATATAATCTTAAGTTATTCATGGCAGTAGGCTATAAGCAGCAATCAAAGGTGTATTAATATACTAACATACCTTGAGTGTTTGTCAGCGTATACAGGAGAACACAGATATAGGTATTCACAGGTAATAGGAAATTTCAGTAATAAGTCAGGAATCAAATTGAGTGAAACTTGTATGACAATTATATAAGTAATTTATAGTGTTCAGTAATGTGAATCAGGAATTGATGTCAACCAGCTATAAATATTTATATTTAACCAAATAGATTGAGTCAGCTTAATACATTATTGGCCATATGGGCCATATACCTATATACATGCAATGATAATGAATAACAATAGTGAAAATGTATAGGCAACGATTTCAGGGGGATACATGTATTAGATAGTTTGCAGCATGCAGATCTAAAATTACATTAGAATAGGTATGGACTATACTTCATGTGATTATGGCACATTGTTAGGAACTGTGTATTACAATCCCAGAACTATTTTCATGTTTGTGTTAGGTAAGGGGAGGTCACTCCATTTTTGCCCATTTTAGTTGGAGTGTAAAGAAAACCAGTAGAAAATGTAATCAGAATATGAGAAATATTGCTAAGAATCTTGTTAACCATAACCATGTTGGATCATATACATGTATCCATATAAGAAAAAGAAAAACAATGCAATGTCAATCAAATGCATAACAGAAAGATTCAGAAGGATGTTTGATAGTTTGCTGCAACCAGATCTAAGTTACATTGGAATGGCTATGTGTTATATAAGTTATGTATGGCACATTGTTAGGGGCTGGGTTGTGTACTGTTTTGTGTTTTGTTTTTACCAGGTCAGTGAAAGTCACTACATTGTTTTCCAGATACAACTATGTAAACAGGAATACATAAAAGATTTACTACATAAAATTTTCAGTTGTTTATGGCATTAGGCTAGAGGCAGTATAATGAAGATAAATTGACAAGAGACTTACATGCCCCAGAGATTTGTTTGAGTGTACAGGAAAATATTTGAATGTAGGTATTTCCAGATAAAAGAAAATCAATTTAGAGTGAAGCTTATATATCCTGAAATTATGATATATGGCATTTGGAGTGAGGCTACAAGATGTTAAAATAAACAAAATAAAATAAAAAACAAAGGACAAAAACAAAGCAGCTTGGCAAATCAGCTGGCATTGAAAAGAGCAGAATGATATGTATTGTATTGGTTATGAGCTTACAAGTTACAAGCATAAGTTATCCAGGTCAGTAGGCTGGAAGGAGGAAACACACTGTCAGCAGGATATGGTCGAATTGACCATAATAAATATGGTTGCTCTCGACCATAAAAGTTATGGTATAGACATGACGTACCATATGTTTTATGGTCACTATCTGACAATACAACTTATGGTCGTTGTAACTATAAAAGATCTGGTCACCTGGCGACCAGATATTTTATGGTCACTCTGACAGTGAATTATATGGTCGAGTTGGCCATACAATATATGCTCGCTCAAGCAAAATTATGGTCGAAAGATTCTTCTGACCACATATTTAGTGGTCAAGAGCAACCATAAGAAATATGGTTACCATACTTTTTGTGGTCGAAGGCGACCATATCTTCATGAATCAATACCGCTTGGTGTCATCTGGATCACACTCAATGGACCTTTCCGACCTGTCACCCTCGCAGTAATAAGGTATAAATAAGGTATCAGGAAGGTCTCAATAAGGTACAGGCCACAGATTCGACAAATGTACAGGACAGGTACAGTTAAGGCGTACCTCCAAATTTACCATTTGATTCAGCATGGGCAAGGTACAGATAAGGCTATTCCAAAAATGTTAACGATGCCTTAACTGTACCTCGCTTGAATAAGGTATCAATAAGGCACAGCAAAAAGGTATAATTGCTAAAGTACCATTAAGTTATAATATAGGTACATTGGGATAAATCCAGTTGAAGAGCAAGGCACAAGTGAGGTACATCCAGAGGTACACTCAACGTGCAAGGTATATACATGGTCAGCCATTTTATAGCTGGAAGTACCATTAAGGTACTTTCGGGGGTGCTACAGAAGGTACCGTTAAGGTATAAGGCATGGTCAAGTGTAGTTACGAGGTGCAGTCAAGTCATGTCCTAGAATAGTACACCATAAACTTCAATAAATCAGATCATTTTCAGCAGAGTACTTTAGTTTTATTCTTTGACATACATAGCGCATTTAGCACTATTAAAACATATTATAGATACATCCCGCTTACTTCTTTACCAAGTTTACAGTCTATGGTTTGTCCATGCTTTCTTGTTTACAGTCCTTTGTTTTTGTATCTGGACAGACTATTGTTCTCCTCAGTCCTGTGGTTTTCACATAAAAGATGGACTGCACATTCTCACCTCAACACCTCGACACAATTGAAACATAAACAGCAACATCCTGCTCACATCTTTACAGTCTGTGGTTTGGCAATTCTTTAATTATTATCTTATCATTATGTGCAGTCCTTGATTGTTGTATCCAGACACACTATTGGTAAACTATAGTCATGTGATTAATAGATAGAACATGGAACACACAATCTCACTTCACCACATCAGCACTATTAAAACATTTATACAGTAACATATAGACATCCCACTCATTTATTTAGTCTCTGGTTTGTCACTACTTATTTACAGTCCTTCGTGTTTGTATCCAGACAGACTATTGTTCTTGTTCGTCATGTGATTTTTACATGAAAGAGGGACCATACATTCTCACCTCAACTCCCATCTCAATAGAAATCACTGTTTATATATCGGACTGTAAATTGCGACTTATGTTAGATGATCTCTGCCAAGCGAGTCCATGTAGATATGTGGACTGGTAAAGAGCGAGTGAATCAACAATGATCACAGTCCTCCACTTGCGGCTTTTCTATCTTAGTGTCCAGTTAATCACAGAAGCTGTGCTGTCGATTATGTTGTTCAGAAAGCTGAAATGAATGGAGAACATTATTAGAGAGTTATTTCTGATTCACAAGGCTCAGGCAGCCCTTCTGGTGACACAAATGCGATTTCAATTCACATGGTATTAATAATGAATGTGTTTCCCGCAATAGGTAATCTCAGCTACTAAATAATTTGTATCACAATATATTATTTGCTGATTATCTTCAAAATGATGTGACAACCTCTTTATAACTCAGAACATGAAAATAAAATGATGTGCATCCGCTATGATATTTGAGGAACATACTTAACATTCTCCATACCGTACTCGAATGTATCTGACACCCACCTCATGCCCGGAAAATTTAGTATGGGAGTTCACAGAGTAACGTTTTGCTCACCCTTTATTCCTCCTATGATGTTACTAGTTATTGACGGAGGACTCCCATCGCCTTATCGTCAAAGGAGAAGAGTGTGTTCATCAAGCATCTTGCTGTCAGTCTTCCATCATTCTCAGGTGTGGTGTTGGTCTCTCACATCAGATGTTGACTGTTCCATTCTCCTAAAAGGTGTTTTGCATTTGTTGTTGGTACTGATATTGGTATATACATACACTGCTCCCAGGTGACAGTTCAACCATCTAAAACAGAATATAAACATTTCAATGAATCAACAAGAGTACACTTCCTTAAGGTAGTCAGACACGAAGAAGTAGAATATCACATTTCTCTCAAGAATGAGGTTATCTCAAAGACTTTATATATATTGGGTTGGATATTTGATCATCATGATACAATATCCCATTTTTGATACATTCATATCCAGGCCGATTTGAGATGGTATCAGTAACCTGCTTCATGTGTGGCCTCCAGATTATTGGAACAGACTATTGGCTAACTTGCGAGCTAGTCTGCAAATTTGAATCAAATACATTTCTCAATGTTTCATACCCCCCCCATATTGAAATATATCCAAATTGAGTTACTTTGACTGATAGATCAGAGCAGAGGACTACGTGTAACTGGGATATATATATCCCACTTGGGATATTACATCCAAGTTTGGATATTGAAATATATCCTAATTGGGATATTGTGACTAATTCTCTAACTAAACTCATAATGGTGAATCTCGACATCTAAACTACAAAAACAAGATAGAATCTTCACAAATCTGCCAATGCGATTGTATAATTTTGCTGACTTTTACTTGCCAAAATTATTCTCTGTGATATTGCGATTATGTGCATTATTTTTGGGGGTTGTTGTTGCAGTATACTTCCTCACAATTGTTCTACGTCTTATTTGCCCTCAAAATATAGATGAGGGCTGGTTACGGGAAACGAACCATTAATTATCAGCGGCCTGAAATATGGGGGAAAATTAGTATTATTTATTAGTTTATATACTGTGTGAAGTTTCAATGATGTACGATAAATTGTCCCCAAAATATGGACA
The DNA here is from genome assembly GCA_036873755.1 of Hanleya hanleyi. Classification (NCBI taxonomy): domain Eukaryota; kingdom Metazoa; phylum Mollusca; class Polyplacophora; order Lepidopleurida; family Hanleyidae; genus Hanleya; species Hanleya hanleyi. The sequence continues at coordinate 30,289 of JAVTVY010001822.1, read as the reverse complement.
AAAATGTCTTGGATATATTATCTGGGATAGACAGAAGTAAAACAGGTTAGGTTGAATGCCACATCTATAGAAGTACTATTCCTAAGTTGAGGTACAGTACCTCATTTGAGGTATAATACTAAACCGGTACCGGTTGAGGTATTTATGCATTAATTCACATATCTGTTCAAACTCTGGAGGGCAAGGATCAGTTGATCACATATCTGGCCTTACTATCTTGGTCATTTTTCAGCAAATTATTATCATTAAACAGACAGACTACACATTTTAATTTCATCGTCTAATTTTTTTACATTGAAAAATGTGTTGAATATACATGTTTAGAGATATTTCACATATAAATTCAGACTGTATATTGTGGCATTCTTCTATCTACTGGCCTCATACAAATTACAGGGATATAACTGTAGTAAGTAGCTCACGAAATGATTTTTTATGGCAAAATATGACACACTGCTAGCATGTGCACGCCTCTGACCATTAGTTCTGACACTGCCATGCTAACAGAATGTGTAGTGTGTCAGACATTTGAATTCAATTTGTAAACTAGTCACTATTATACATCCTTGAAATTTACACATGTTCACAATATAAAAGCATGTCATTATATGCAGTTTTGAGTGCTAGAGAGATTATATATTTAAATTAAAGAGATTTGTCACTCTAAACATTTCAATGTGATTGATTCAAATGTGTAGCTGTCTGTTTAATGATAATAATTTGCTGAAAAATGACCAAGAGATAGTAAGGCCAGATATGTGATCACCTGATTCATGCCCTCCATGGTTTGAACAGATATGTGAATTAATGCATAAATATGTGAAAACTAAAATTGATATGGCATACCTGAATTGGGGTACAGCACTTTATTGCCCCGCAAGCAAATTTGTATTCAATATCGAGATTATGATTGGTCGGATCGGGTCATATAAACAGGATATATAAAGAACAAATCCTGTGCGAATGGAAATGCGACTTTCTCACATTGCCGTAGCAAAATGCAGACAGTTTCGTAACAAAAATGGCCCGTTGGATATGCCCATTGTATCATTGGCTATAAATGATAGACCTTTTCAGTATATTTACTTTAACATAGAAAGGCTTGAGGGGAAATAAATTCGATATTCAGGTTTTCGCCCGGGTGTATGGAAAGCTACGACCCTGAGGAGGCTGACGCCTCGGAGAGGGTCGTAATCATTATAACTAAAATACCTCAAATGAGGTACTGTATTTGTTGTTACTGAATACTGTATCCAAAGTTAGGTGTAGTACCCCATGAGATATTCAACGTAACCTGTAAAATATGCCACTTGAAAATATGGAGGTAGTATAAAACATATAAAATATCCAATATGAACAGGCTATACAGTCTCAGTTAGTCCTTTTTCTGATCCGTTCATCTAGGCATATATTTATAAACTTACTGGTACTTGCCTTGTTCCGTTGTAAACAGTTGTTCAACTTGTTGTTGTTGTTGTATTTTCAAACGGCGACTTCTCTCTTTTCTTCACTTTTGTCGTGTTATTACCGTATTAATATGCCTCAGTGGTTGACTCCTTGTAGTCCTACATCACTACGACCGTACAATAAGAACACACAAGTCACAAAAGTAACTTTGCTGGACATAAAACACAAAAATGTAAACAATCAAACATGAACAAGCGCCACGTTGAGAGCAAAACACAGCACGAGGCTTTCCGGGGTTCCCTGTAAAACTTGTATATGTAAGTGATATATAGTGAGTTAGGGTACCAGGCTAGGCGAAGTCAAATCGTCACAGGGGAAGTCATTCGGAACTCCCGAGCGGAAATCTACGAATCTCAAACCGGAGACCCCCGAGAAGTTGCGAATGAGGGGAAGTAACAGCGGGGCAACAGATCGGCTGTTCTGTCAATTACGTAATTGCCACTCGCACAACCAGGTTTTCCCTGAATATCCAAACTGATATTTGAGATAAATTTCTACAACCTGGCGAAGTGAAAGATAGTACATCTATTTAAAGTATGCAGAACACTTACCGTAGTCACCACAAAATTAATGGTTAATAAAGTGACCATACAAGATTTTTCATGGTCGCAACCAGGGACAATAAAATAAATTTATTGTATTGTCCCTGTCGCAACTCATTTGTTGTGGTGTGGCGTGTTTTTAACATTCGTTTCGTGTCGTGTGTGTTTTTAATATTCATTGTGGAACTATGTACTCCTAGGGAGGTGCTCCTTTACAGAGGAGGGATGTACCAACTGAACTGATGGCCATTTAAATGGGATTCGGATAAGTGACGATATAAATGCATTTTATGGTTGCGACTCGTTAAGCACATAAAAAAGGACCATAACAATGTGGGTAGGAAAAATGACCATATAAATGATGGTCGATATATAGATTCGACCATAAAAGTTATGGTCAGCACTGTTGGCTAGATATTGGTGACCATAATATTTATGGTCGCATCCGTGGGCCATATATTCGTGACCATGATTTTTATGGTCGCAGGGCAGATGACCATGATTTTCATTGTCACAGCGACCATAAGTTGTGGACAGTGCAAAACGGTATTAACATACAGACTAATATGCCTTGAGTGTTTGTCAAAGTATACAAGAGAGCACAGATAAAGGTATTCCCAAGTAATAGGAAATTCAGTAATAAATGAGGAAAGCAAATAGAGTGAGCTTTTATATACATAATTTGTGGTGTTCAATAATATTTTCCAGTTGTAAATATTTATATTTAACCCATTAGATTGAATCAACTTATACAGTATTGGAAATATGGGTCATATACCTATATACATATGCAATGGTTATGAATAACAGTAGTGAGAAAATGTATAAGCAAGGAGTTCAGGAGGATATTGGATAGTTTGCTGCATGCTCACATGCAGATCTAAAATTATGTTAGTGCTATATTCCATGTGATTATGGCACATTGTCACGAACTGTGTATTAAAGTCAGTTCATGTTTGAGTTAGGTAAAGGGAAGGCACTCCATTGCTGACCAAAAACAATGGCATAAACAGGACCACACAATACTTTAATATATGCAATTTTCAGAGAACCAGTGGGCTAGAAGTGGGACACTAATGGCAGATTGTCATAGTCTTACACATTAAGATTCATACATGAATAAGAAAAAACATAGTGGAAATCAAATGCACACCAAACATCAGAAATATATTTTATAATCTGCTGCATGTAGATCTAATTTCCAGTGGAATGGTTATGTGCTATCATAATTATGTATGGCACATTACTAGGGACTGGTTTGTGTAGATAACGGTAACTACCGTTTTAGTATTACATCGAACAGTGGACCCTGTGTGATTTCAATGAGAGTCGTTCGTGTTTGATAAAATGGTATAATAATTTCGCACAAAATGTGCCGAGTAATAAAATATCAATTACCATCAACGGAGTCCCTAGCTCATTAAGCGGCGATGTCAAGGTGGTATTGTTTACAACTCAGGGATGAAAACGGTCAGACAATCGATTGAATGAAGAACAAGCTAATCACTAACAAGTACAAAGCTCTCTTTAATTAAAAAATCGGCGAACATTTCGAAAGGAAACCGCGAAATTGTGTCCTACCGGAAAGGCTATAATAATAGCTCACCTTGTCCTTCTCATATATTTTTATTATTAGTGACTGTCTGTATGAACTGCTAGTCCGACTTGAGCAAAAAATAACGGAATATTAAACCGCGATGGTGCATGACCTGTGATCCGCGAATGGATTTAAGCACACAGCCATTTGAATCAACACGTGTTGTTCTATGGCATACAGAACATAATATACTAATACAACGATGAATTTTCTCCGAGGAGAGAAATGGTAACCTGCAAAATACTAACGATGAAGAAGATTACAAATTATACAAAGTACCATTAAAAAATGTTGTTTAGTGCTTAGAGTTGTTGTTAGGCATATATTGGAAAATGCTGACAAGCGTGTACTTCAAGATAAGGATATCGTATTCCAGAGCAATTAGTTCTCGGACTTGGGTAAATGTTAAATACTGAGGGTGCAGGCATGAAACCACGGCAATTAGTCATGATACATGTACTTGACGGAAAGCGTCTACAGCTTAACAAGAAGCAAACATCGTACAATCATGGACATGGTTTCAAACTATGGACTAAATGGTATACGACCAGGAACGGGTTGAGATTATCTTACATGTTTAGCCCTTTCTGGACTTGATTTGGGTCGTTCCGAATCCCGGGTGTTGCTGGTGATGGAGAGTGGAAGGTTCTACTCCTAAAAATGTTTTCTATCGCTGAAGGTAGGCGGTGTCAAGCTCTAACACAAATGTATAAAATCAAGCTGGCTTCAGCAAAATGTCAGTACTAGATAAACGTTCAATTGGTTCAGCTAAATTCCGCCTTTGATCAGGTAGTATTAAAATCGTGGAAACTGATTGCGAAAGCGATTATGAAAGCCCGCAATACATAGAAATTGTTCCGTGTTTTACTTTACAAAAACTATCGGCATCTTTATAGAGCTTGGGCGTGCACTGAAATGTACCCTACACTATTTTTGCAAGATAGAACCCAGGCGTGAAGACGCATGGATTCATTATCATTATAACGACATGATGCACACATCGTTTGCGACAGGACAAGCTATCCAGGCCATCATATACGTAATATTTGCTCGGTTGCGGGTATATATAAACGGGTCAGTGGTGTACTTCTAACACTAATCATCCAGCAACGATTCAGCGCTTTGCAGATGATCATTGTCATTTCACGCAAGCTTGAAGACTCGGAACTTACAAACCGTCAGCTTCTCAAGCAGACTTTATAATTATATGTAATCTGTGACTTGTGACCGCTCAGACGACAGGGTATCGTCGGGCAAGGAGGCGGACAGGCGTTGGCTCCCAGCAACAATGACCCAAAATGCATAGATCAACCAGTCATCGCGAGTAACTGCATCATCATTTAAGGACGGATTTTATATTTTTTTTATAACCACTGGATGGGTACATGTGGAGGTTTGATTCTGACTATTCAGACCGGTGAATTACATCGGATCAACTCGTCGGCATCATTTTCTACCACCTATGTTAGTTTGAGTTAATTCACATAGTAGTCAATGAATGTGAAACCAGTATCAAAAATGCAATGGACATCGATACGTTAATGTTATAAGAGTTAAAGTTCTGCTCGAATAACGTAGAATAAGGATTGACCGTTGTAGAGATACCATCCTGGTTTATTGGAAACAGTTAAATAGTCAGTAGGATAGGGAATACAACTCGTTATTCCATCAAAACTGGGTTGAACAGTATCGCTAAAATTATCCATGTCATGACCTGAAATAGACCAAAAATCCAAACACTGTACAACCTTTTCACGATACGTTACCAACAGAAAATTAATGGGTGCCAGATCTTTGAAGCAGACGAAGTAATGAATATCCGTTGACATTGTCCGATAACCAACTCGGGAATGCTTACCTAGCGATGGGATAGATGAGGTCATGTTGATTCAGCAGAGGAGCAGGTTATTTGATTCTCCGTCACAGCTCATCGATATCAATAGTAGACAAGACGTGGTGCAAACAGAAGACGCTGCTTCATTCTTGAGACTAACCGACTCTTGTGTATGTTTTGCGTTGTTCATTAACGGATGCCACTAAATTCCGGAAATCCAGTAGAATAAGCGATACAATTTCCTGGCACAATACGAGAGTGTTCAATGGTAGCAATATTGAATTGGACAGAAATGTAACCGGGCGTTTCAGGAGAGATTCTGATTAAAATTGATGATTTTTGAGGTTTTATCAATACAATCGTTAACCAGCATTCATTGGTCAGCTAAAAAATAAGAGATCGTATACAAACGACAGCAGAAATATCAACCTTTGGATGACGGCTGGCTATTAAATGTCGGATATGGTGCTTCTATTCAAGTCAGTTTTGTGTGAAAGGAATCTGTCACGAATTAGGCGTTACTGGTAATAGATACGCCAGATGGACAGACTGGGATGAAAGCATTTTGAATATTCACTTTATCTTAATGAAACGCAACATGACAAGGGTGGTAGGAAACGATGCCGGAGTACTGACAAGAAGTCACACGTCCCCACAGGCAAATACTTAATGCATATTTCTAAAGATATAGAAGGAACCAAAACTGATTCTTGTGAATCATAGCATCGGAACTGATGGCGTTAGCATACAGTGGCCAATACATAGGGAACGTTCACATGATTTCAGCAATTACATGATTCCAATATTTTGTTTTATCTGACCGTATGTAAAATCTACCTAAGGCATTATATGCATTTAACTTGTGAATATGCAAGTTGTATTATTTTTGCAAAACTTACTCCAGGCATGAAAGGAAAGTTATCATAACGACATTATTCCAGGCGTGATTTATTCTAGCATCTCAATGGTCAGGTATAAATTGGTCCAGGTCCAGTTGACTGTTGCTCAGCTTCTGACAGATTTGAACTCATCGTTGCTCTCAATGTATATGAAATAGAAAGACGTAATCATAATAATAACCAATACCACTAAAATTATCCATGTTCCGGCAGAAATAGAGTCCTGTTAAACCCACGCGAGCATTCCATGAGATCGGTTCTTAATTAATTGCTGTCAGTTCTTTGAAGCAGACGATTTAATGGCTTCCGCTGGCAGTATCCGATAACCGGTTCAGTTATGGTTACCTAGCAATGGTATAGACTACACTTTGTTGACTTCGGAAGTTTGCAATAATTAGATGGCTGACAAAGAAATTGACTTTCGATGATATATATTACATGTACATGTATGTACTTCATTGAATTTGACACAAAACATATTCTGGCGATTCAGGAGAAAGGATATGTGACGTTAATATAAACAAAACTTCTTTGACTATGTTGGTACATGAAATAACGCTTTGTTTTCAATCCAAGACCTGTCAAATATGAAGTATACATAGTGAGATATCAGCCTCGTAAAAAGTGCGATGGACAATTGTATGAAGCTGGAGATAAGATTGATCAAAATGTGCTTCTCGGCTTATTTTAGTATTGGTGAGGCATTTATACGGAAAATTTTCTCTTCTAGCAAAAACAATGACACATCAAAGAAAAAAATTCATTAACGCACAATATATAGGGAAATTTGAGTATTGAAAGCTCAGGAAAGGTTTTGATTTTGCGGTGTAATATTTTTGTTACGAAAGAGTGAAGCGCTATCGAAATGCTTCAAAATACCCAAAACGTTAGATGGCACATACTGATCAATCGTATCTCCACTTATATTCTGTAAACTAGGTCACACATACTGATCAATCGTCTCTCCACTTGTATTCTGTAAGCTAGGTCGCACACACTGATCAATCGTGTCTCCACTTGTATTATGTAAGCTAGATCACGCATACGGATCAACCGTATCTCCACTTGTATTCTGTAAGCTAGGTCGCACATACTGATCAATCGTATCTCTACTTGTATTATGTAAGCTAGATCGCACATACTGATCAATCGTATCTCCACTTGCATTCTGTAAGCTACGTCGCACATACTGATCAATCGTATCTCTAATTGTATTATGTAAGCTAGGTCGCACACACTGATCAATCGTATCTCCACTTGCATTCTGTAAGCTAGGTCGCACATACTGATCAATCGTATCTCTACTTTTATTATGTAAGCTAGGTCGCACATACTGATCAATCGTATCTTTACTTGTATTATGTAAGCTAGATCGCCCATACTGATCAATCGTATCTCCTCTTGTATTCTGTAAGCTAGGTCGCACACACTGACCAATCGTATCTCCACTTGTATTATGTAAGCTAGATCGCGCATACTGATCAATCGTATATCCACTTGTATTCTGTAACCTAGGTCGCACACACTGATCAATCGTATCTCCATTTGTATTATGTAAGCTAGATCGCGCATACTGATCAATCGTATCTCCACTTGTATTCTGTAAGCTAGGTCGCACATACTGATCAATCTTATCTCTACTTGTATTATGTAAGCTGGATCGCACACACTGATCAATCGTATCTCCTCTTGTATTCTGTAAGCTAGGTCGCACATACTCATCATTCGTATCTCCACTTGTATTCTGTAAGCTAGGTCGCACACACTGATCAATCGTATCTCCATTTGTATTATGTAAGCTAGATCACGCATACTGATCAATCGTATCTCTACTTGTATTATGTAAGCTAGATCGCACATACTGATCAATCGTATCTCCACTTGTATTCTGTAAGCTACGTCGCACATACTGGTCAATCGTATCTCTACTTGTATTATGTAAGCTAGGTCGCACACACTGATCAATCGTATCTTCACTTGCATTCTGGAAGCTAGGTCGCACATACTGATCAATCGTATCTCTACTTGTAGTATGTAAGCTAGATCGCACATACTGATCAATCGTATCTCCACTTGCTTTCTGTAAGCTAGATCGCACATACAGATCAATCGTATCTCTACTTGTATTATGTAAGCTAGATCGCCCATACTGATCAATCGTATATCCACTTGCATTCTGTAAGCTAGGTCGCACATACTGATCAATCGTATCTCTATTTGTATTACCGTCGTGATATAACTGAAACAATGTTGAAAACGACGTTAAATCCTACTCACTCACTCACTCACTCTATTTGTATTATGTAAGCTAGGTCGCACACACTGATCAATCGTATCTCCACTTGCATTCTGTAAGCTAGGTCGCACATACTGATCAATCGTATCTCTACTTGTATTATGTAAGTTAGATCGCACATACTGATCAATCGTATCTCCTCTTGTATTCTGTAAGCTAGGTCGCACATACTGATAAATCGTATCTCCACTTGTATTCTGTAAGCTAGTTCGCACATACTGATCAATCGTATATCCACTTGTATTCTGTAGAGGCTAATATTTCAGTGTATAAATTTTCACGAAAAATATAATGTGGCAGAATGTGGAGTTAAATCGAAGTTGATGCACATCGGGGATTTTGAGGATTGGACAATCGGTGGCAATTCGTCCATAAAGAATTTATGACTCGATCATCGAAAACCATAACATATGTTCTTTAGGGGAAAGTGTTTTCTAGTCTGTTGGAGAACCTTTTCACTCATGTGTTTCCTTCTTTATGAGCAATAACATATGTTTAAATTACTTTATATGTTTTATCTATTCACTTGACAGACATTATTATTATTATTACAACATTATCCTTTCGAAGACGGCAGGCAATTGAATATTGGATGTTGAACTTTTGTTGAAGTCACATTCGTGTGAAACGAATCTGGCGTGAAGCAGGCGTTACGGATAATAAATTAGCAATACGTCTCGGATAAAACTTTCCTGAATACTTATGTTAAACTTGCCCGAGGTTAACAAGACGTGGGCTGGCCATTGCTGAGAATCTCCGCCTAAATTAAGGATGTGGTTACCCCTTGGCTTCACAATATCAAACATATAAAGATAAATACAGAATCTATCTGAAACATAGAAGCGCAACATCGGAAAAGGTGGTGCAAATTGTAGTTCAATTCGGAATGGTGTGGCCATACCAAGCATTGACATACATCAGTGAAAGTCATGTTGGTAGGTACTGATTTAGTCACTGTGCTCGCTTTCGAATTTCGCTTTCAATTAAATCGAGAAATTCAGCTGATGACCCTTGGCCTCGGGGTCCACCATTTGAACACAGTTATTTTGACCTGCATGATATCAAAGGTGGGGAACAAACGCTTGGTCGGCCGGTGCTCTGAATAAGAACTTGCGCTATATGAATATCTGCCTCATTGAGTATGAGATTCCTTCCAGCTAACCGTCACAATCTCTGATCAGTAAACAGACCTATTACACAATATGTTCTTCCATATTTGCAACTAATTCCCATTCAAGCCGGTGCTAGAAGTTGCCTAGTCAATCCAGTCCAGCTTCCCACATGAACTTCATCAATATAAGCGTGACTGAGATAGAGAAAATTTCAGGAATCACTGATATAATTGCTACTCTTGGATTAGAAAGCAGTCATAGTATCAGCCTTTTGGAAGTTGCTAATGCATGTATGGGATCAAGACAGGATTTTTTGTGATATATCACATGTCAATTTAATATTTCTCTTGAACCTTTTACTAGATCGTTATATCTCATTGAGTTGACCCCTAGGTAGACAGGATGTCATTGCATGTGTTTCTTCTCTTGGAGTTTTATTCCAGTCAGATACATGCCAGTTTGATTTCACCTATTCCCCTCTTTTGAATACCTTGTATTCTTGTCTGTCATATATGTCATCGTTAGTCTTTCTCTCCTCTTTTACTCTGAGAAGGATACGGCATATCAAGTTTTACCCCCTAGTTAGATCGAATATCCGTTCTACTGTTCTCTCCTGTGCTATTTTTGTCATTTTTATCTCATTTTGTTTCGCAACAGACAAGCCATATTGATTAATCTCCATTTGTGGCCTATGAGGCAGCATTACCAATTTAGGGACAACTTGTCATTGGCATTATTGAAAGCCCGTTTTACGAGACTTCAATCATGTAAGCAATAACTACCATTCGATGAGCTAGACTATGTTATTTTGATTGGAAAGTAATTGGACGGATGACTCGAGATCATACTTGGTGGTTCTGATAAGGTGCAAACAAAGTTTGACGCTTCATTCTAGGGGTTAACCGCCTCGTCTCATATCTAGAAATTGCAGACGATTCTAATGAATGTAACCTGTTATTGAATCGTTAAGCTGAGCAGTGGCAGAAGCTGGACTGCACGCTAGCCATTTGCTGGTTTTACGAAATAGCCGATTATGGTAATATTTTGCTAAATATACGCTATTATGTAGAATTTATTTTGAAAAAAATTCTCCTGATTTAAATCGATAACTTTTACATAGAGGACAGTAGATATATCGTACAAACTTCGCCGACTTAGATAACTGATAAAATGGATTCATTTGTAAAAAATCACCATGTATATTCGGCCTGCCCATACGCTTTAATGCTGAACTATCGCTTCTCATCAAGCGAGGGTTGATGGCGCGGGCACGACCAGAGAGGAAGATTCAAAAGCACGCTGTCCTGCTTCGCTGAAATTTGTAGAAACATATCCTGTCGTTTCGAGAGAAATTTGCATTCAATTTGAAACTTATTGGAAGATAAAAGCGAATATCTTTAAATCCTCTTTCGAGAACGTATCAGATCATACTTTTCATATTCGACGTTCATTAGCCAGCTGTCGTCTCTAAAAAAATTCGCAGTCCATGAACGAGATACCATATCCAAACGATACGATCAGCATCACATTTACCTCATGGATGACGACTGCTTACCAATTGTCGGATATGTAAAATGAGTCTGGCGTAAAGCCGCGGTTAGTGGTCCGAGATAAGGGAAGAGTTCGGCGGTAAAAATAATTCTAGAGCTGCAAAGGGTTTTGCCAGACGTAAGATGACAGTTGCCGGGAAGCAATGCAAGGAGCCACTGACGTGTCACGCAAGCTTGACAATTTGGAAATTTCTCATCTTATGAAGGAGACTATAATTGTAGCTGATCATTGACTTACACGATATGTTCGATCAAGAATGTCGCTACGCATTGGACCAGGGAATGGCAGAACCAGAGGGATGCACTGCGGTTTTTTCGATTGCTTTCATAATGCTCTTAGATCTCTTTTCAAGGAATTCCTCGAACGGGTGTGCCGTTATCCTTTGATTGTGAAGTGTCATGATCGTTTCATTGCAAGCAGCCAGACATTCCAACATAACTTTTAACACATGACTCATGGGCTCAACATGGAATTGTTTAGAACAATCCCTTACACCATTTGATATCACGTCGGAAAGTGACCAAGTCATCTCTGCCCTTTCAAAGTACGACGTTTGCGTTAAATTGAATAGATAAATGCAATGCAACACAACCGTTGTGGGACATGTGGCGCTATAAGGTATAAATGTTATCCTGCAATCGAATGGGCCTCTGGCTCCATCACTGACTCATCATTGGTATTGTTTCCAACCTCACTATTTCTGGCAAAGTGAAACAGGTACATGTCGCCCACTGGTTAAAGCACTTATCTCACGAATTGTGGACTTTTTGCGTCATATCCGCAGTTTATGGACTTGCGCGAAAGAGATAAGACAACGGGGATCTTCTCCACATAACCCTTACTGTAGGTTCGTCTTCGATCAATCCAAAGAACTACAAGACAACTCGTTGAGATAAACAGAGGTTGTTGTTGTTTACTTCTGCATCATCACATGGACAAAGTACAGCAAATCATGATAACCAAAAACGTCTGTACAGATGAAGCAATGGCGTTAATGCTTAGCTTAGTGTAATATACATCAAACTTTTATACAGTAGAGTAAACAATCTACTTAACGCAGGCTCGGTCTAAACTTCAGTTTCTCACAACTCAAACACTTAATTAGGGAAACTACCGGAATGGACACTAGAGCGCTGGTCATTACTCAGACAGAGCTGGCCTGTTTGACCACACTGATTCAAATAATATACATGTATAGCTTTATCATATTAAATAGACGTTCAGGTTTGCTAGATCTCCCCAAAATATCTAATCGCGCATAAATACTCATCTGATTCAAACTCTGACTAATCCGTTTAACATTTAACAGAAGACAATTCATTTATATGCATTTCTATAACATACAGCGTAAATCAGGTTTATATTCAAGTATACAATTGACCTGATGTGACAAATCTCTCGCTCGTACCAGTTACTGTATTATCCATCAGCTATCTTCAATGGTCAGTGTTTCCTGACCACTTCAAGTACATACAGCGGTCAGTATTTCCTGGCTTCCGCTCAATTAGCAGATATGCCACCAATCTCAATATAATTGTAATGTATGTACATGTACCGATCAAACCCGTGAATTGACATTGAATCAACTAACAAACTTCCAAAACTGATTATGGCAAATGTGAAACTCAAACAGATACATGCGAGGCGTCCCTCTATATCCATCTAAATTCCACATATCCTCCCCACCAGAAGTTAAATGTCCCTCCTGCACCGATGACATTTAACTCACTTTTCCAATACAATGTCAACCGAAGGTCGAGGATAATCAAATCCACAGGCTGGCCGGACCTGGGACAAAACTGTCATAGGCGTGTTAAAACTAGATGATACAGAGGTTTGCTCTAGAGTCTTCGAAAAACAATCAAAACAAAGAATACAAGAAAATTTACACGGCTTGGAGCGTTGCATAATACGAAAAATAACAAAAGCCAATATGCATACAAACAAAATTGAACCAAATACGTACGTCAAAATCTCGGAAAACGACATAGTGGACCCGCGTTCTAGCTCCACTGGTCGTAACGGTTTAAGGGGCACATATTTCACCTTACGAAGGTCATGCCAGGGTGTGAGTTTCAGCGAGGTTAGTATGTTAGACTCATTCAGAATGGTAGGTATGTCGACAGGTGGTAAGGAAACGACAGTCCTGTATGCCGTATCATCGGGGATTTCAAGTGCATTATGGGACTGACTGGTAGAGTCATTATACTGAGGAGGGGAGGAGAGTGACAACTGCCCATCATGTGACGTGGGCGCCTCAACTTGCTCGGGGGCTACGTTAAACTGACGTTCTGCTCTGTTCAGGCTCTGCCGCGTACCTAACTCAGGGTTGCGACGGGGACGTGGGTGAACATGATCCCAAACAATCTGAGGATCGACAACTCGAAGCTTAGAGACAATGACTACCCCAGTTTTCCCCGACCTCTGGTGTCGGATATGGGCTACCGCTCCGTTAATCTTAAATATTTCATACTGCGGATCACACTGAGCAGTAAGTTTGATTCGTTCATCTGCATGCACAACAACCACCTTGGCCACCTTGTACACGCCCTCCCGTGCTTGGCGGTTAATTTGCTCACGATGGTACAACCGTGACTTTTCGGTCGCTTCGCGTGCCTTATGGAGTGCATTGCTCACATGACTTAAACGATCACCAAGATCTTGTGAAGCATCTACAGGTAGGGAGAAGGGTAAACGTGCGCGACGCCCATACGTTAAATAAAAGGGCGTGTACGTAGTCGTGGCATGTCTTGTGTTGCGGTAAGCTAACAAAGCTGAACTGAGTTCACTTTCCCAATGTCGAGACTGATTATTGACTAACTTCTGGAGAATTTCCTTTAGGGTTCGATTGAAACGTTCAGTTCTGCCGTTAGTTTGAGGATGATACGGGGTCGTGCGCCTGTGATCTATTCCTAGCAACTTGAATTTTTCTCTCAACTCATTAGAATTGAAATCCTTTCCAAGATCGGTAATCACAATCTCCGGAATTCCGTGTCTAGAACAGTATTCCTCAGGAAATTTAACCTCCACATGTTCAGCTGTTTTCGAACGTATGGGAAAAGCTTCCGCCCATGCTGAATAATGATCTACTATCGTCAAGATGTAGGAATGGCCTTTTATTGATCGAGTCAGTGGACAACGGTCCAACATACGCATAATGTCTTTACGCATGCCCTTCCAAACGAACGCATCTCGGACTAGACCTAAGGTCTTATAGAGTCCTTGGTGAACTGCTCGAAGGTGCGCCTACTCCATTACCTGGTTACGAAACCTGGTTGGTAAGATCACACGGGGATATTCAGCATCAGCTGCGGAGGGACATCTCGTGGAATATACTATTTCATTGTGCACCATATGTTCTTCCGATGGAACAGTAAATAGGGTAGGGAACTCCCGTTTTTGTTCCTGGCGAAGGGTTTCTTCATTACTGCTATATATCGATATTGGTACGTACGGCAGGACACCATCAGGTACCTCAGGTATAATGTAATCATTAGTATCAAAGGTTGCAACCACACAATGCGTTCGAATCCTTGAAAGCATGTCCGCTCGGACATTCTTGCTCCCTTTGATGTATTCGATCTTACACCCATATTCAGCTATCAAAACCGCCCATCGTTGAACCTTGGTGTTCCGAACTTCACCAACGAAGAGACTTTTCAACGGTTTATGATCAGTGTAAACAACAAATTCTGCTCCATAGAGGTATGGCCTTAACTTGTTCAATGCATAGACTACAGCATAGCCTTCTTTTTCTATGACAGGCCAATTCAACTGGCTATCCGTTAAGGTGGCCGACACATACTGTATGACCCGGTCAACACCCTGCTCATCTTCTTGCACTAAAATAGCACCTACCGCATAGCTTGATGCATCAGTAAACAATTTGTATGGCTTCTGTGGGTTTGGGTAAGCTAACACACTATCACTGCATAAGATGCGTTTTACTTCATCAAAAGCATTCCGCTGGGGCTGATCCCATTTAAACCTCACATGCTTCCGTGTCAAGGACACAAGAGGCTCTACCAGGTTAGCATAATTGGGGACACATGCACGATAATACCCCGCCATGGCAAGAAGAGAACGTACTTCATCTACGGAAGTGGGAGGTAACATGTCACGGATAGCTTGAATTTTCTGATCTTGCGGGGAAATACCATGCTGTGAAATATAATACCCAAATAAATCTACCGATCTGGCAGCGAAAACACACTTCTTTCTTATGAGCTGTAAATTATACTCTAATAACCGTTCCAAGACCAGTTTTATATGATAAGCATGCTCAGTTTCATCGTGCGAATATATAACGATGTCATCAACATACACAAAAACAAACTTACCGACATAATCTCGAAAAATGTCATTCATGGCTCTTTGAAAAACCGCATCTGAGTTACAAAATCCAAATGGCATAGAATTCCACTCAAATACACCTTCCGAGCAGGTGAATGCAGTTTTGTCAATGTCTTCCGGTGCGACACGTATTTGCCAATATCCAGACTTAAGGTCTATAGTTGTGAACACGGATGCACCACGCAGAGAGTCAAACATGTCTGAAATCAGAGGTAATGGATAACTGTCCTTACGCGTTACCGAGTTCAATTTCCTGTAATCGATGGCGAACCTGATCGTTCCATCTTTTTTCGGTACCAGTGTGATAGGCGACGCCCAAGGTGATGAAGATAGTCGTATAACACCTGCCTGTAACATCTCCTTTATTTTGTCCTTGACCACATACTGTTTCATCAAGGGCATTCTGTACGCACGCTGTCTGATGGGTGGGTGATCCCCTGTAGGTATGGTACACTGCACTCTCGGGTGTCTTCCTGCACCTGGTTTCTTTGACTCGTCGAAAACATCTCGGAACTCATGTAACACCTCGTTGATCCCTCTGTTTCCCGTGGTTTCATAAACACTTCCTGTGGCGTCGATACCCCCAGTAGTCCAGTCGACGTTAACTTGTACGACCGACTGAACCAGCGCATATGACTTTTTGGATAGTCCAATTGAGCTTGTCCTATGTGTAAGGCATCGGAGCCCAAAATACACTGGTGAAACATCTCCGGAACCACCACAATCGGTACGGGAGACGCGTTTAGAAATTTGACTTCAGTTTGTCCCAAAACCTTCAGAGGCTGCTCATTTACAGCATAGATTACACCAGTTTTCTTAAGTGGTCCCTTCCCAGATAGTTTGTGCCAAACATCAGCACGTAGTAGTGACGTTGACGCCCCCGTATCAATCAGTGCGGTAATAGTTTGTCCATCCAACTTTAATTAGGCCGAGAACCTCCCTGGAATGATCGAGTGCTCGGCCCTACGCCGTTTCCCGCCTGCTCACGAGTTGTTCGGAAGCGTGGATTAGGTGGATTACGACATTCCGCCATCCTATGTCCGGTCTGCTCGCATCTCCAACAGGTGATCGGTTGTCTCTGATTGGCACGCCGCTGTCCATTGTATCGTGTCGTTGGCAGTCGCTGATCACTCTGGGCTCGCATTGCGGTATTTTCCTGCTGTCGGCGTTGATCACGTTCTAACCGGTTCAACCGATTGTTCACTAGTTTCTGATGTGCCTCTATGGCACCTCGGTTCTGTCGGATTTCCTCTAAACATCTCTCGATAGGGTCCCGAGAAGTATCAATCTCATCGGTACTGCTTCGTCTAAGTTCATGGTAGATAATAAGTCTAACCGGGATGCTTGATCCTCGACATAGATCATAGCCGCATTTACATCTTCGGCCCGTTGGCTCAGCACGATCCTGCGTGCCAACTACTTATCCTGTAGTGACCTGATATATGCACGAAGGATGACACGTTTCGAGTCGTCGTTTACATCTGGGTATGCACGTCTAGCCAAGTCCCGAAATCGCCTATTGTACGCATACACAGTTTCTCCTGGTCTCTGGTGAATCGACTCTAACTCACATTTTAGTCTCTCGGCTTCGTTTGTGGACACAAATGCCGTTATCACATGTTGCCTAATTGCTCCCCATGTTACGGTGGAGTTATCCTTGTCCTCGAGAAATAAATCGACTTCCCTTCGGAGACCCCCGGCTGTTGTCCATATCGCCAGATGTGCTGGACTCCCATTGATGTCTTGAACATCCCGTACCGCTGTGTCACATTCCTCTAACCACTCGCGCACCTCGGCCGGAATGAGTCCATCGCACTTACGAATAGCCGCAACGTGATTTCGTAACCTCTCTCGTTGTACTCGTGATTGTTCGTGAACGGAATTGTCAGCACGCACGTCGTTCACTAACGTTGTTACGCCCTGTGCTATGGCCTGCAGATCTTGAACTCGCACGGCCTGATCCGCCATACTTGTCTCGTCTTGTAGTGTCTCGTCGGGGTCGCCAATGTGGACTTTTTGCGTCTTATCCGCAGTTTATGGGCTTACGCGAAAGAGATAAGACAACGGGGATCTTCTCCACATAACCCTTAATGTAGGTTCGTCTTCGGTCAATCCAAAGAACTGCAAGACAACTCCTTGAGATAAACAGAGGTTGTTGTTGTTTACTTCTGCATCATCACATAGACAAAGTACAGCAAATCATGATAACCAAAAACGTCTGTACAGATGAAGCAATGGTGTTAATGCTTAGCTTAGTGTAATATACATCAAACTGTTATACAGTAGAGTAAACAAGCTACTTAACGCAGGCTCGGTCTAAACTTCAGTTTCTCACAGCTGAAACACTTAATTAGGGAAACTACCGGAATGGACACTTGATCGCTGGTCATTACTCAGACAGAGCTGGCCTGTTTGACCACACTGATTCAAAGAATATACATGTATAGCTTTATCATATTAAATAGACGTTCAGGTTCGCTAGATCTCCCCAAAATATCTAACCGCGCACAAATACTCATCTGATTCAAACTCTTCCTAATCCATTTAACATTTAACAGAAGACAATTCATTTATATGCATTTCTATAACATACAGCGTAAATCAGGTTTATATTCAAGAATACAATTGACCTGATGTGACAAATCGCTCGCTCGTACCAGTTACTGTATTATCCATCAGCTATCTTCAATGGTCAGTGTTTCCTGGCTACTTCAAGTACATACAGCGGTCAGTATTTCCTGGCTTCCGCTCAATTAGCAGATATGCCACCAATCTCAATATAATTGTAATGTATGTACATGTACCGATCAAACCCGTGAATTGACATCGAGTCAACTAACAAACTTCCGAAACTGATTAGGGCAAATGTGAAACTCAAACAGATACATGCGAGGCGTCCCTCTATATCCATCTAAATTCCACAGAATGAACACCAAAATCATTAAAATCGTATCAAAATTGTATCACTTTCTCTGGCTAAGTCGAGTATTAGCGGGGTGAAATGGTGGCCATCTTGGATATTAGCCTCCATCTTGGATTTCAACATTATTTCTGGAAAAGTGAGCTAATTCGTGCTTGTATCATCATTTGAACATTTGCGTCCAAGAATATATGTTATCTGTATGACCAAGATTTCAATTAGTGAGGCATTTGGTAAACATTACTTGAATTGTTTGCAAATCGATTTTGTGGAAAGAGCACCACAATTTGAAAGTAGTGCAAAGTCGGTTTCAAACTAGAGACCCTATGCTTTAAAATTAGTTATGATCCAGATGTGTGCAGGGTGGGCGCATTGAGTTGTCTCTGGATGTAACCATGGGCACTTGTCTACTAGAGATGAAAATTGTCAGACCCCTAGACTTATTTGACTGACGGAAGAACAAGCTAAGCATCAGCATGTACAAGCTATCAGAATTGTTCTTTTGAGAAAATCACTGACAGGTTCGCACGAGAACGGCGATATTTGATTCTTCCTTAAAAACGCTGATGATATTATAGACAGATCCCAGCCAAGAAAAAAATAACATTTTTTCCGGTCAAAGTTTTTTCAGCGGTTCCGTCATCCTTGACCTATACCCTTTCAATTTAGCTGAGGGGCCACCCTGGATTTGACCTCAAATCAAATATGGCGGCCAAAATCCAAAAAGACCGACAATACCCATAGAAACTCACAATTTCCTGCTCGAAAATCAATTTTCTTACCACAAACTAGGTTTTTTTCTAGTCCTACGTAGGGTATGAATAATTAGTTAATTTTGGAATGATTTGTAATTGGTCTGAAAATTCAATATGGCCGCCAAAATCCAAAATGACGGCAAGATCCATTGAATCACACATTTTCCTGCCCTAATATGTAGAGGTGGATCATCCTTGGTCCGAATGCGTCCTGCGGGGTGTCATCGTGTAGACCTCGGGGTGTAAACCCCGATTTGAGGTGTATCCATGTCATCTGTGACGTCATCCGTACGAGTAGTAGCGAAAGCGGGTATTATGGGGGTGCGTGGGGGTATGTTTGAGGTAAAGATGGACCATCCTTGGTCCGAATGTGTCGTATGGGGTGTCCTGTTGTAGCTCTCGGGTGTAGGCCACGACTTGAGGATTTTTGAGGTTGGCAAGTTGATGCTGGGTCGACATCGGGCCTTACAGACTAGTCTTTTTCGTTAAATGCCGTCATTTTCATCTGACGACGATACACCTCAACAATCTCCAGTGTACGAGTTATCACAGCGACACAGTGCACCAATTACCAATATTCGAGTTGTCAGAGCATTTCCATCATAGCTATCTAGATTTGTATCTAATACCGCTTACGCTGGGGCTAGGGGCCGTGTGGTCATGTCATCCAAGTTACCACATGAACAGTTACAATAAAAGCGTACCTGAGATACAACAAATTTCACGAATCCTTAGATTCTTGGTATGTGCTTTAGAATAGGTTAACTAGAAGACTATACTGTGAAGTCATGTGATTGTCAGTATGTCGGCACCTCTTCCCACTTCCCTTATATGCGTTGTATTTTTTACATGTATATGGCGACCGTCTGCTGGTGGACGTTTCGTCCCCGATTCCCGCACCCTGTACAGACCTTTTGGTCTTTGATATATGTTGGCATTATGGGAGGTTGATGCTGGGTCGACATCGGTCCTTACAGACTAGTCTTTTGTGTTAAATGCCGTCATTTTTATCTGACGACGATACAGTTCACAAAACCCCAGTACACGCGTTGTCACAGCGACACAGCTCACAAGTTACCAATATACGAGTTGTCAGAGCATTTCCCTCATAGCTCTCTAGATTTGTTTCTAATACCGCTCATGCGGGTGCTACGGACCGTGTGGTTATGTCATCCAAGTTGCCACATGAACAGATACAATAAAAGCGTACCTGAGATTCAAAACATATCACGAATCGTTAGATTCTTGGTATGTGCTTTAGAATAGGTTAACCAGAAGACTATACTGTGAAGTCGTGTGGCTCACCAATTACCAGTATACGAGTTGTCAGAGCATTTCCATCATAGCTCTCTAGATTTGTATCTAATACCGCTTATGCCGGTGCTAGGGGCCGTGTGGTCATATCATCCAAGTTGCCACATGAACAGGTACAATAAAAGCGTACCTGAGATACAACACATATCACTAATCGTTAGATTCTTGGTATGTGCTTTAGAATAGGTTAACCAGAGGACTATTCTGTGAAGTTATATGACGCAGTCAGTATGTCGGCACCTCTTCCCACTTCCCTTATATGTGTTGTAATCTGTCAGTATGTCGGCACCTCTTCCCACTTCCCTTATATGCGTTGTAATTTTAACCTGTATATGCCGAGATTCTGCTGGGGGACGTTTCGTCCCCGAGGCCCGCCCCCTATGCAGACCCTTTAGTCTTTGATATATGTAGGCATTGTGGGAAGTTGACGATCGGTCGACATTGGGTCTTACAGACTAGTCTTTCGTGTTAAATGCCGTCATTTTCATCTGACGACGCTACAGCTCACCAATTCGCAGTGTACGATTTGTCACAGCGACACAGCTCACCAATTACCAATATACGAGTTGTCAGAGCATTTCCATTATAGCTCTCTAGATTTGTGACTAATACCGCTTATGCCGATGCTAGGGGCCGTGTGGTCATGTCGTCCCAGTTGCCACATGAACAGATACAATAAAAGCGTACCGGAGATACAACAAATATCACGAATCGTTAGATTCTTGGTATGTGCTTTAGAATAGGTTAACCGGAAGACTATAGTGTGAAGTCATGTGGCTCTGTCAGTACGTCGGCACCTCTTCCCACTTCCCGTATATGCGTTGTATTTAATGCTGAACTGTTGTCTCCCATCGAGCGCGGGCACGAACAGACTGGTGTACGCTATTATCGCACCTGTTCTGTTGTGCACTTTTGTGCACTTCAATATCGGTTGTGATCCCGTAGAATACCCACTATCCTGGTCCAGAAAGAAAGATTCAATAGCACGCTGTCCTGTTTCGCTAAAATTTACAGAAACATATCCTGTGGTTCCGGAAGAAAATTTTCATTCAATTTGAAACTGATTAAGGATAAAGGCGAATATCTTCCTTTCGACAACGTATCAGATCATACTTTTCATATTCGACGTTCATTAGCCAGATGTCGTCCATAAAGATTTTCGCCATTCACAAGCGAGATACCATATCCATACGATCAGCATCACAATTACCTCATGGATGACGACTGCTTACTGATTGTCGGATATGTAAAATGAGTCTGGCGTGAAACCGCGGTTGGTGGTCCGAGATAAGGGAGAAATTCGGCGGTAAAATACTTCTAGAGCTGCGAAGGATTTGATCAGCCATAAGATGACAGTTGCCGGGAAGCATTGCAAGGAGTCACTGACGTGTCACGCAAGCTTGCCAATTTGTAAATTTCTCATCTTATGAAGGAGACTATAATTGTAGAGGATCATTGACTTACACGATATGTTCGACCAAAAATGTCGCTACGCATTGGACCAGGGAATGGCAACACCAGAGGGATGCACTGCAGTTTTTTCGATTGCTTTCAGAATGCTCTATGATCTCTTTTCCTGGAATTCCTTGAACGGGTGTGCCATTATCCTTTGACTGTGAAGTGTCATGATCCTTTCATTACAAGCAGCCAGACATTCCAACATAACATGTAACACATGAATCATGGGCTCAACATGGAATTGTTTAGAACAATCTCTTACACCATTTGATATCACGTCGGAAAGTGACCAAGTCATCTCTGCCCTTTCAAAGTACGACGTTTACGTTAAATTGAATAGATAAATGCAATGCAACACAGCCGTGGTGGGACGTGTGGCGCTATAAGGTATAAATGTTACCCTGCAATCGAATGGGCCTCTGGCTCCATCACTGACTCATCATTGGTATTGTTTCCAACCGCACTATTTTTGAAGTGAAACAGGTACATGCCGCCCACTGGATAAAGCACTTATCTTACGAATGAACATCACAATCATTCAAATCGTAGCAAAATTGTATCAGTTTCTCGGGCTAAGTCGAGTATTTGAGGGGTGAAATGGTGGCCATCTTGGATATTAGCCTCCATCTTGGATTTCAACATTATTTTCTGGAAAAGTGAGCTAATTCGTGCTTGTATCATCATTTGAACATTTGCGTCCAAGAATATATGTTATCTGTATTACCAAGTTTTCCATTAGTGAGGCATTTGGTAAACATTACTTGACTTGTTTGCAAAGCGATTTTATGGAAAGAGCACCACATTTTGAAAGTAGTGCAAAGTCGATTTTAAAGTAGAGACCCTATGCTTTAAACTTAGTTATGATCCAGATGTGTGCAGGGTGGGCGCATTGAGTTGTCTCTGGATGTGACCATGGTCATTTGTCTACTAGAGATGAAAATTGTCAGACCCTTCGACTTATTTGATTGACGGAAGAACAAGCTAAGCATCAGCAAGTACAAGCTATCAGAATTGCTCTTTTGAGAAAATCACTGAAAGATTCGCACGAGAACGGCGATATTTGATTCTTCCTTAAAAATTCTGATGACATTACCGTTCGATCACTATATTCTGTGTCGAATTTGTAGCATTGTGTCATATAGAATTTAGACTACCATTATGAAGTATAGAATGACGTTTGTATTCTGACCACTTTCGTATGCAAATAATCTGTCACATATTCGGGGTTAGTGGCTGTAGATAATCGAAGAGGCAGTAAATAGCGGGTAAAAATAATACTACACGGGATTTGTCCAGGCCAAATATGTTCCAGGCAAAATATGTTGGCATGGCAGAGAGCCATTGCAACAACCCATTCACGTGTCAGGAAATCTTGACAAATCGGACATTGCCCCCCTTATCGATGGAGCAGCTTTTAGTTATATCGGAGCTTTGACTAGCACGATATGTTCGGCCATGAAGGTCTTTACTCTTTGTCAAGATCAAACAGTTTGGCAAACAGCGTATCTTTACCACAAGAGAGAAACGGCGTAACTGGCGGGTTAAATTGCAGATTTTGTATGCCTACTCAGATCCTGTGTTGTCTCTTTATCTGGTTGCATGCGCCGTTCTCTGTTGATTGTGAAGTGTCGTTATTCTTTTATTACAAACACCAATGTACACCATTATAATTTTTAGATTTTCATATTTCTAAAGTTTTATAGTGATGCTATACTTTTTATTCGTTTTTCAATGAAGAAATACTAGGCCAAATTAGCCGTTCATCTGCTCCTAAATCCAACACAAACTTTGATTTCATAGATAATCTTTGCTTTAATCCCATTCAGTTAAATCATATCGACCACTGTAAAGCCCCAACAGACGATAACGATTTCGAAATTGCGCATTGGCAAAATATTAATATTCATCAGTCAAAGTATTTTTCTGAAAATACCTTTCTCGATGAAATTAACAGTTCACCCTCTATTACTAATAACAACACACTGTCCTTTTTACATATGAATGCACGAAGTCTGAACAAGCATTTTGCCGAAATTACAGGCTTTGTCCATAACTTAAAGCATCAATTTTCCGTCTTAGGATTTTCAGAAAGTTGGCTGAATCCTACAATTGAAGATTTATTTGATTTGCCTGGCTACAAACCCTATGCGTCATCAAGAAAGAAAAGAAGGGGAGGTGGGTCAATTTTCTATGTTGACGAAAGTATAAAGTGCTGTAAAGTACGTGATGACCTCTCCCATCTTGACGATGAAGGTGAATATGAGTCCTTATTTCTAGAACTAGTCTGGGGTGATAAAACCTACTTAGTTGGCTTACTTTACAGACCCCCTTTTAAAGACGTTAATGTTTTTAACCGATTTCTCCTTTCTACTCTTAAAACTCCGGACATCGAAAGAAATAATTGTATACTAATGGGGGATTTTAATATTGATCTCTTTAAAACCGACCGTCATACACCTTCAAAAGAATACTTCGATATTTTAAAGTTACACTATTTCTTTCCACAAATTACTAAACCAACGAGAGTACGACGAAATTCATCAACACTCATTGATAATATATTTACAAATTTTCATGAAGACAATCTCCTTTCGGGTATTTTCATGACAGACATTACTGATCATTTTCCAGTTTTCCATATCATAAAAACGGAGCAGATCTTTAAGGCCCGTGACCAGACCTTACAATATCGCAGAATCACTCCCGACCAAAAAGATAGATTTACTCAAATAGTAAAAGAAACTGACTGGAGTGATGTCGAATCTGATAACAGAGACCCTAGTAAAGCGCTTGACAAATTCCTGACTTTATTCAACCCTATTTATAATGATTGTTTCCCTTTATCAACGTCTAAAATTAAAAATAAAAAAAATATTAACCTTGGATCACATACGGTATATTAAACTCGATATATGAAAAGAATAGACTATATCGACTCTACCTCCTCACTTATGACGAAAATATTCATCTCGAATACAGAGCATATAGAATTAAACTTAACCATATTCTACGATTGGCTAAGAAACAATATTTTGAATATAAATTTAATGAGAGTAATCGAGATATAAAAGGAACATGGAAATTTTTAAACCAACTCATGAATAGAAGCAAGGCCACAAGAACACCTGAGTATTTTAGAGTGAACAGTGAGAATATATCGGACAATCAGGTTATCGCCAACAAGTTTAATGAATATTTTAGCTCAGTGGCACCCAATCTTGATTCTGAAATCCCAAGCACTCTTTCCAATTTTAAAGATTACCTTGGCACACCTGTCCCTGGCAATTTCTTATTCACACCGGTAAATCTGGATGAGGTGAAGATAACGATAATGAACCTGAAGACCGCTGCACCTGGTATAGATGATATACGGACGTCCTTGGTTAAACTGGTATCTGATTACATTTCTGCTCCGCCTGCCTACATAATTAATCTTTCATTCTCTTCTGGGATAGTCCCAAAGCCCTTCAAAAATGCCAAAGTTACACCAATTTTCAAAGCCGATGATCCGTCTGTATAATCAAATTATAGACCGATATCTGTCTTACCATGTTTAGGTAAAATTCTCGCAAAAATTGCGGCTACGAAAATATCAGACTTTTTGGAATCCAATACAATTCTTTCCAAAGATCAGTTTGGCTTTAGGCCCAATCACTCGACATCTCTAGCAGCAACTACACTATATGACACACTCGTTTCAGCAAAAGAATCCAAACTTTATAGCATAGTTTCCTTCTTGGATCTGTCTAAGGCTTTCGACACTGTGAATCATAATATATTACTCTCTAAACTCGACCACTACGGTTTTCGAGGCCTGGCTAATACTTGGCTTAAAAGTTATCTGTCTGACAGATCCCAATGTGTTATATATAACGGCGCCTACTCTGAACCGTCTCAAATCTTATATGGTGTCCCCCAAGGATCAATATTGGGCCCAATTCTTTTTCTTCTCTATACCAATGATATAAGCAATGTTACTAATCTTCTGAAAATTATCTTATTTGCTGACGATACCAGTGTAGTATATTCTTCCGAAAAATAATCGAGGTCTTCGATATCATGTCACAAGAATTAGAAAGACTCTCGACTTGGTTTTCCTGTAACCGACTCTCACTGAATATCAAGAAAACGAAATATATGTTAATCAAGCCTAATAACTCTAAACCTCCAGCTAATCCATATCACTTACTTATATCTGGCAATGAAATACAACTCGTAAATCAATTCAAATTTCTGGGTATTTTTCTTAATGATCAACTAAACTGGAAGACTCATATACACTATATTGGTAATAAAGTGTCCAGAAACTTAGGGTTAATAAACCACATAAAACGCGCTTTGAATAAAAAAACACTGTACATTTTATATTATTCGATGATCTTCCCCTATTTTAATTACTGTAATGTTCTCTGGGGAAATACCTACATTACTCACCTACAACCATTGATAACTCTCCAAAAACGTGCGCTTAGAGTGATACCATTATCTAGAAAGCTAGACCACACTTCGCCTCTGTTTACTGATTTAAAAATTTTACAGCTACAGAAATTAAATCTTTACTCATGCCTTATTATGACTCACAAATTTTTTCACCATCCCGAAATACTTCCACAAATTTTCCAGTCCTATTTTACTAAGCAATCTAGTATTCATTATTATCGGACCAGGGGAAACCTGCTTAACCTATACAGACCCATCTATCGATCCAATTTATCATTTTACACCCTCAAAGTTACAGGACCTCGAGAGTGGAACAAACTGCCCTCATCAATGAAAGGCATTCAATCAACATCACTTTTTAAATCAAAACTCAAATCCTATTTCATTACGAACTGATGTATTGTAACAACTGGTCCATTTCTCTCAGTGCATAAAATCTTTTATTCTTCAGCCATATGTTTTTCTCATATTTCTACCGATGTAATTTAAGACGTTATTGGAATAGAACAAGCCCTTTTGGGTTTTATTCCCGCCAAATTGTATTTTCAGGCTAATTATTACTCACATATATTTAAAAAAAGACAACTCAGCATTTCAGCCATTGGTGTCCATTACTTTGATGTTTATTTTGGTGAATAAATTTCAATTCAATTCAATTTTTTTATTTTATTAGATTCATCAAGTATACAGTACATAAATATTGAAGAGCCTAGTTGTGGAATATAATCATATTCTATAAATTACTTCGTATAACAACTAGTAACTCATCGGCGGGAATAAAACCCCATGGGGCTTGTTCTATCCCTATATAAATAAATGATAATATTTTATTAAGCTACTTGTGGCAGGTGATATGTGATAAATGAGTGACTGACCAAATGCACACTGTGGCAGAATTTTTAATTATGGCGGCTACGTTCAATTAAATATGCTTTCAGCTTTGATTTAAAAAGTTTTATCGTCGAGGGCAGATTGTTCCATTCCCGAGGTCCTGATGTTTTGATAGAGTGATAAGACAAGTTTGAACGATAAAATGGCCGGTACAGATTTGTATCTTGGCTTCTAGTATTATGTTGATGCATGTCTGATTGTCTAATGTAATATGTTTGAAAGTGAAAAGGTAGTTTGCTAGTATGGTAGATGAAATTGTGCACAAGATTCAGTGAGAGATAGAGATTCAAGTTATACAGTATCAGAATCTTTAAAGCAACGAATAGAGGTTGTGTATGGTCTAGTTTTTTCGATAAAGTTATCACCCTTATAACTCTTTTCTGTAGTAAGAGCAATGGATTTAGATGAGTAACATAGGTGTTTCCCCATAAGATATTTCCGTAGGACAAGTATGGATAAATCATGGAATAGTAGAGTACATATAGAGTTTTCTTATTAAGGGAATGTTTAATATGATTAATGATTCCTATATTACGAGATACTTTCTTGCAAATATAATCAATATGGGACGTCCAGTTCAGTTTATCATTAAAAACAATACCGAGAAATTTAAATTCATTGACAATTTCGATTTCAATTCCAGAGATGAGCAACGGTGGGGCATAAACGGGTAAGGGTTTGTTATTTAGTTTAATAACCATACATTTCGTTTTCTTGATATTTAACGACAGGCTGTTTGATGAAAGCCAAGTGTATATTTTATCAAGTTCAGACATCATTATATTAATAGCATCAACAATATTTTCGGTGGAGTAGACAAGACTAGTATCATCCGCAAAAAGTATAGTATGTAGCAAGTTGGACACATTCGATATATCATTAATGTAGATAAGGAATAAAATTGGCCCTAGAATAGATCCCTGTGGTACACCACATGTAATGTTCTCAGAAAGTGATATGGTACCGTTAAAAGAGACACTTTGCATTCTGTTTGTTAAGTAACTTTCAAGCCAGTGATTTGACAAATTTCTGAATCCATAGTGAATAAGTTTACTTAATAATATATTATGATTGACCGTGTCAAAGGCTTTGGAGAGGTCTAAGAACGTAACAATGCTATTTTGCTTTGCTTCTTTGGCCGTTATTAATTTATGATATAAATAGCAAGCTGCCAGAGAAGTTGAGTGATTAGGCCGAAAACCATATTGGTTTGGGCAGATGATCTGATTGATTTCTAGAAAATTAGTTATCATATTAGCTGCAAGTTTTTCAAGGATTTTGCTAAAGCAGGGCAGGACTGAAATTGGTCTGTAGTTTTCTAGTGCTTTATTATCACCCGATTTGTGGACAGGAGTGATTTTAGCAGATTTGAAAGCGTCTGGGACAACACCAGAGCTAAAGGATGAATTCATTATGTGACATAAAGGAACAGAAATATATTCTGAGACAAGTTTGACTAGAGACATGCTAATAACATCTAGTCCCGGTGCCGCCGATTTCAGGTTCACAATAGTAGATTTTATATCATCAGGCGTTAGGGTGGTAAATTGAAAATCGTTTGGAACGGGGGTATCCAGGTAGTCCATAAAATTAGACCCGGTGTTGGGAATGTTTGCATCTAGTTTAGATGCTACGGTGCTGAAATGTTCATTAAAT
This sequence comes from Hanleya hanleyi, assembly GCA_036873755.1. Classification (NCBI taxonomy): domain Eukaryota; kingdom Metazoa; phylum Mollusca; class Polyplacophora; order Lepidopleurida; family Hanleyidae; genus Hanleya; species Hanleya hanleyi. Next base: position 1,204 of record JAVTVY010001822.1, on the reverse strand, counting down.
TTCTGGGAAATTACAGAGGAGTCAGAGGTTTCAGTTCCATCTATTTTGAATGAGCTGGGCAGAAGTGATGTTTTCTTACGATTAAGCAATTGGTTCAGTGTTTTCCATGTGTTTTTGATGTTTAGGTGGTGTTCATTAAATTTGTTTTCAAAGTAGGATTTCTTAGAAAGACGTAATGTATTATTGAGTTTGTTTCTGTATATTCTATATTGTTTACGATGGCATTCCTCGCCACTGCGGAGTTGTAAATCATACAAGCGATTCTTTTCATGAATAGATTTTAGAATACCAAAAGTAATCCAGGGTTTTATTACTTTTTGTTTTAGAGGCTCAGAATTAACGACGGGAAAACATTCATTGTAGGCATCTCCGAATTTTTCAAAAAATATTGTTAATGCAGCATTATTGTCGTTTTCTTGACTCACAAACTTCCTGTCAGTTTCACTTATGACTTGCCTAAATCGATCCTTATTGTCAGCAGTAATTCTGCGGTAAGATGTTTGGTGTCGCAGCTCTTTACATTTTGATTCGGTTGTTAAGATATGGAAGATAGGAAAGTGGTCTGTAATATCGGTCAGGAATATTCCAGATAGAAGATTATCCTCATGAAAGTTAATGAAAAAGTTATCTATTAGTGTAACTGTACGGGAAGTGACTCTTGTCGGTTTTGTAATTTGTGGAAAAAAGTGGTGAGATTTCATGATTTCTAGAAAATCCTTTGATGGACCATGGTGTTCAGTTTTAAAAAGGTCGATGTTATAATCGCCCATCAAAACGCATTTTTTTCCTTTCCGATTGAATAGTTTGCAAAATTGATAATGAAGAAGTATTGAAGTTGTTTAAATTTTTCCCGGGAGGGCGATAGAATATACCAACTAGGTATTTTGTACTGCAGAATTCAATATCAACAAAGAGGGACTCATATTGCCCATCGTCGTCAAGGAATGACAGATCGTCTCTTACCATACAAGATTGAATATTTTCATTTATATACAGGACAAGTATCCCACCTCGTTTTTTGTTTCTTGATGAGTGAAATGGTCTGTAGCCTGGTATATCATCAAGTGATTCTGTAGCGGGATTCAACCAGCTTTCAGAGAAGCCGAGAGCGTCAAATGTGTGTTCCATGTTATGAATGAAACCGGTTATCTCAGAAAAGTGTTTTGTGAGACTCCTAACATTTAAATGGAGGAATGAAAATGTT
>JAVTVY010001821.1:0-35021 GCA_036873755.1 Hanleya hanleyi | reverse complement strand
CGACGAATTTCACGACACAAACTCTCATCGCGCACAGCTTCAGCTAATCGTCCCTTGAGCGGGCTCTTACGACAGTCCTTAAAAGATGGATCTAAAAGCATGATCCTGTCATAAAGTTCCACCAGTGCAAGTGAACAAGTTAATAAATCTTCACCTTCCTGCTGTTGGTAGGCAAAGAACTTCTGCTGAAGTTGAGGCAACGTGTTGCCATCACCGAAAACCTTGAGGAGAACACCAAACACCTTTTCAGCATCGCAAACTATATCATCCCCCCGACCCAGGACTTCCTGACGTGCTTTACCAGACAAATGTTCCACGACAAATGCAGCTTGCTGTCTGCGATTTAACTTCCTTGTCGCCAGCTGACCACGAACATCTGCCACCCATTCTTGGATAGTCGGCTCAGAAGCTCTATCCGGTTTGTCGCGAAATCTATCAAGCTTACGTGCTGATGACACGTATACGAGACGTTCATCTGCTGGGGTAGGAGTAGCATCACCTCTGGCAAGTTTCTCATGTAAAAGGGCAGCTTCTGCTTTTGCCTCAGCGGCCTCTTTTTTTGAAAGTTCATGCTGCAATTTCTCTCTTTCTATCTCGGCAAGTGCGTCTCGCAATGCCTCGCGTGTTTCTTCAATGGTTGCCATGACAATAACGGGGTGGGGAGTGAGACAGTAAATCGCTAAAATAACCACCTCTCTAACATTGCATAATATAAGTTGTAGTTGCTTACGGCAATGTGGGAAACACTAGTTTAGCAATATGATCTGTACAATATAACATGCAGCATACATATCATAAAATTACAATCAATCCGACCAATATAATATTAGATTTACAAATCAATCAATTCTGGATCGCAGTTCATCGATGCATCCCAATGTTCAACGAAACTACCTTACTTCACAGCAGACGACACACACGGAAAAGAGTCCACATAGTCCACAAGTTCCAGCACTGATGTCCACATCCAGCCAGACCGGCACACGGAACACACAGACAGGGGGTAGATTGTACGCATCCCACTTCTGACACCAAAATGTGGCGGGGGGTAGAATTTAGCAACAGAAAACAACACAACTCAGGATGGTGGTGAAGACTTGCTTTGTATTGCTCATCAACTCAAAACCCATGCGTACAGTGTTTACCCGGGAGGGTAACTGATCGGGTAACTGATCCCCTGTCTGACCAGGGCACAAGATGAACACAAGAATGGAGTTTTACCAGGAAGCCACTACTGATCCACCATACTATAACAATGTGGCCAGTCTTCCATACAGATGCCACGAAATTGGGGAGCTGTGACTACGCTCACAACCCACGAAACACACAACGAAGCATCGCCGTCGCCATTTTTCCATCGAAGGAAACAGGTTGTGAAAATCCTTCAGGCGAACCTTTGGCGAACCTTTTAGATGAGTTTGCTATTTTGGCACGCTGTGTGAAGCCAGCTTGTTGTCATGGCGACGGCGATGCTTCGTTGTGTGTTTCGTGGGTTGTGAGCGTAGTCACAGCTCCCCAATTTCGTGGCATCTGTATGGAAGACTGGCCACATTGTTATAGTATGGTGGATCAGTAGTGGCTTCCTGGTAAAACTCCATTCTTGTGTTCATCTTGTGCCCTGGTCAGACAGGGGATCAGTTACCCGATCAGTTACCCGATCAGTTACCCTCCCGGGTAAACACTGTACGCATGGGTTTTGAGTTGATGAGCAATACAAAGCAAGTCTTCACCACCATCCTGAGTTGTGTTGTTTTCTGTTGCTAAATTCTACCCCCCGCCACAATTAGCAAAGTTTTGATAACATGTGGCGTAGATGATAAACCTGTCACGTAGTCCTTGAAATCCAAATTGTGCAAACATGTACAATATTGTAGCATTTTTGTGTAATAGTCATGTTGATTTTTGGGTCAAATTCATATTTCCTTCCTTGCTTGGGACTGGGAATGCATTGAAAAACTTCCGCCAACATGTCCCGTAGTCCATAAGACTTTCACGTAGTCTGCCAAATCAAAATTGTGCGATTTATCAACGCGCAGCACATGTACCAAATTTATGTCTTTGTTATGTAAAATGCAGGTTTGCTTTTTTCTGCGAATTCATATTTTCCTGCCTGTTTCGGACTGGAAAACAATCAATAAAGTTCCGCCAACATGTGTCGTACATGATAAACCTGTCACGTGTCCGTGAAATCCAAATTGTGCGAAACTTCAACACAAACAACATGTACTATATTGTAGTATTTTTATGTAATAGTCCGGTTGATTTTTGGGTCAAATTCATATTTCCCTGCCTGTTTCGGACTGGAAAACCATCAGTAAACTTCTGCAAACATGTGCTGCTGCCCATAACAGTATCATGTAGTTCACAAGCCAGAAAACGTGTGATTCACAGCAACATGTCACAATATAAGCTAAATACATGTACAATGTCATATATGGCATGTTTACTTTTGAATTAATTTCATATTTCCAGTCATGGCATTTACCTGGAGAGCACTGATAAACTTATGCAGACATGTGCCGCTGCCCGTAACTGTACCACGCAGTCCACAGACCACTAATCCTGCAATTTACAGCGACATAGCACATATACATGTACAATGCTTTGGCATATGTTTACCTTTAAATTTATTTCATAGTTCCAGCCATAAACTTGATGTAAGATACAATAATCTTCTGCCAACATGTTGTAAAGTTCATAAACCTGTCACGTAGATCATGAAGCACATAAGCATCAGAGTCAGTGATTGGCCACAACCCCCCCCCCCCCTGATTCCTCAGGAAATAAACATTACACATGTAATGATGACCGGCAGAGTGATACATGTGTCAATCGGTCAGACATTTTCAAGGATGCCCAGTTTTACCTCAAAACAACCATGCCGGACTTCATTCCTTCTCTCAGAATAATTGGATCTAACTTTTACAAAACCTGCAGCCCCCAATAGCTCCTGGATCTAGACCACACAAATGAAGGGATCTAGTGTATCGGTGCTGTGGCAAAAAGATCATGTAGAATGGGTTGTGTGGATAATATCAGATTCATGAAAGTTGAAGTCCTGCAGCATGCTCCACAAATATCATCAAAGGTCATAAAACTTTCTGGTCTGCGCCAGTGTGGATCTATACTTGTTTTTTTTTGTTACAAAATTATCTCCCTTGACCAGGTGAGGACCTGAATGTGTCAGAAATGATTTAGCTCCTAGAAACAAAGACTTCATTTCCTGAGAGTACCATGGTGTTATATATTGTTATGATTGGCTTAACTTTAGCTGCTGAAGATATTTCTAATTTGAGGATACTGGGCAATCATACTAAATTTATTTTCATAACTTCATTTATTTTCACAATAAGCAACATAATCGAGATTAGCAAGTGAAGTTTTACAACATAATATAATACGCATCATGGATCGCCTTCAGTTTAGTGTAGACATATATACCCTTGGATATCTGTTTTCCTGATTCAGTCATAATATTGTCTGTATTATATTGATGTCGACAAGGAATATACATAATTATTTGATAGTATTATTAATTGTATATTGTTTATGATTAACATGAACTTTTTATTCGCTGGAATCCAGCCATTTGTTCCATATGGGCAATATTCTCATCAGCCATCACCATTCAATATGAATGTGATACATACATGTACAAGTCCATGGTAATTGATACATTATGGTGAAGGTGACCTGTAACACCAGTATACAAAATTATTCCGAGCTCATTGAATCCGCACATGATGCTGAGACAGATCAGAACGAAGTGTCGGTAAAATCAGATGTGTTTTGTAGAGGATTCTGTCAATGAGGATGCTGTACTGTACACATACAAAATATGAAGTGTTGATGTGTAGGGCCTATAGCATAAAATCACAAGCAAGTTGGTAAAACTAGGCATACAGGGTCTCATTTCTGCCGCTAACGTGTTGATTTGGGTGGGGGTGTCCTCTCATGGGGAGGTGTGGGTGGGAAGGGGCCTAATGTCTCAAGCAGTATTCCAGGTTTTCCATCAATATACTCTATTCCCTACCCCAATATTTCAAGCACGTGAAATCAAAGAAATATTATTTGCGGGGAATGTGACTTCCACATCCCTAGCTGGACATGCTAGTGGGGAACCCTCAATCTCACGTTAATTACAATTGGTGAAGTTCACGTCAACAAATGCAAAATTGAGCTTGGCATCCGGCCCTATGTTATTCAGTGATGTACTATTCCCCTACTGACCCTGTTGCCTCGACGGAGGTCTTTGCGCTCATTCAGCGCTTGTTACTAAAGGACTGCAATAGATGAATTTCTAACTTGTGTTGTCCTCCCTGAACACTAAATGATCCATGCAGTTATTTCGTGAGATTTCCTGATAAAGTTTCATGGGAAATTCAAAATGCGGCCATATTGGATTTTCGAAATGGACCAAAAAGGTATCTTGCACAACTGGACCACAAGGGGAACCTGTGTATCAACATCCATGCAGTAATATCCTGAGAATTCACGATAACAAAATTTCATGGGGAAATTCAAGATGGCCACCTGGTGGCCATATTGGACTTTCCAATCGGACAAGAAAAGGTATCTTGCTCAACTTGATCCCAAGGGGAACCTGTGTATCAAATTTGAGAAAGATCAATGCAGTAGTTCCTGAGAAATCGCGATAACAAAGTTTCATGGGGAAATCCAAGATGGCCGCCTGATGGCCATATTGGATTTTTGAATCAGAGCAGAATAGGTATCTTGCACAACTAGACCCCAAGGGGAACCTGTGAACCAAATCTGAGAAAGATCCATGCAGTAGTTTCTGAGAAATCACGATAACAATGTTTCATCTGGAAATCCAAGATGGCCGCCTGGTGGCCATATTGGATTTTTCGATCAAACCACAAATTGTATCTTGCACAACTATACCCCAAGGGGAACCTCTGTACCAAATTTGAGAAAGATCCATGCAGTAGTTCCTGAGAAATCGCGATAACAATGTTCCATCTGGAAATCCAAGATGGCCGTCTGGTGGCCATATTGGATGTTCGAATCAGAGCAGAAAAGGTATCTTGCACAACTAGATCCCAAGGGGAACCTGTGTACCAAATTTGAAGACGATCCACGCAGTAGTTCCTGAGAAATCTAATAACAATGTTTCATTGGGAAATCCAAGATGCCCGCCTGGTGGCCATATTGGATTTGTGAATCAGACCACAAAAGATATCTTGCACAACTAGACCCCAAGGGGAACCTGTGTACCAAATTTGAGAAAGATCTATGCCGTAGTTCCTGAGAAATCGCGATAACAATGTTTCATCGGGAAATCCAAGATGGCTGCCTGGTGGCCATATTGGATTTTTGAATCAGACCACAAAAGGTATCTTGCACAACTAGACCCCAAGAGGAACCTGTGTACCAAATTTGAGAAAGATCCATGCAGTAGTTACCGAAAAATAATGACAAGATTTCACTGGCAAATTCAAGATGGCCACCATGGCAGCCATATTTAAAATCGTATCGACACGGCATGAACAAATTCTGGTGTACTCATTGGGGGAACATGCATGCCAAGTTTCAGCTTAATCGGCCAAGCGGTTTCAGAGAAGAAGATGTTTACGCACGACGCACGACGGACGACGGACAATCAGGCCATGACATAAGCCCATCGGGCCTTCGGCCCAGATGAGCTAAAAATACCACTATCGATGTTGTGATCATCATCCCGTGTACACACGGGGTCTATTATGACGGAAATGCCCATCTTCTTGACCCTCGATTTCAGGTGATTTTGAGGCTCCATAGGGATAATTTTAACGTCTGTAATTAATATATGATCGACGAAGGGCCAATTAGTCTGCCATTTCTGTATTTTTATTCATGGCGGCCCATTTTCTCAAGTTCATGAAGGTCCAATAGGGCGCAAAGGTAATAATAAGTGCGCCATGGATATGTTCGCGTTACCACCAGGGAAATGTATTTGTCGTCGGCATAGCGTTGTGGGAAGGGAGACGCTATGAATCTTAGCTAATCGTCGCACTATGTAATTGGTACCTGTAAGTGATATAAGTTGCAGATCGGTAGCTTTATGTGTATTATAGCACGCTTGCTGTACCGTACCACGTCCCCATTCTGAACCCAAATATGGGGTTGGGGCCGGGTATATGGTTTCTTGCATATTTTCAGTATTCTTGCTGCTAGAGAGCTGAAACTTTTCACGCTCTGTATTCAGGTCTTTGTCTATTCACACCATGCATACCAAACGGCTGCTATAACTTCCGCCGGAGAGTGAACTTCCGCCGGAGGGAAAGTCGTCAAAATGGTAGGACAACGTACGTGTTGTTTTGATCGACGATATGTTGAAATTATACCCTTTCAACAATATCACATTATCTCAATCGTTAGACGGCACCTTTATTTAACTAACTTACGTGTTTTGAGAAAGGAATAACCCTAAATAGACAATTACATCCATTAGAAATCGAATCTAGAAGCCTTTCTTAGAAAACTACATGAAATATGCATTTTATCTAATTAATCAAGACTATACTATATCGTTATGTAAAATAAGTTTGCCTTTTAATGGGAATATGATATTTCTGTGTGAAAACGAGAATTTCGATGAGTTTAAAACTCATGAATATGACCTGTGTGAAAGTGTTGGTAGAACTTACGGCGGAGTGAGATTTGAATAACGCCGAAATCAAGAGGTATAATAGAAGTACTCTTTTCTATATTATTAACTTCAAGGTTAAGAACCTTGTAGACTGTAGTACTCTCTGTTAAATCAAGATATTAACAGACAGTGTCAGCGTACTGTTCCAGCTGTCTCCACTTCAGTGATTAGTCCTTCGACCCCGCCATTTTAAACTAATACCAGCATTTTCATTGGATCACTATTTATAGGAGCCACCCCAATCTTCATACACACCCACATGACTGTCTCAATTGACTGATGACATAGCGCGGCCTCGTTTTCGATTTCAAAATCTGGCGTCTAACTGGAAAAATGTTTTTGTTGCTGCATCAGCCGATCATTGGCCCTCCGTAGAAGGGTCCAATACTATAGGCTAAAGAACCTTGAACCTTGATTGGCTGATATATGTGTGCTGACTGATGATTGGATCAAAAATATATATGTAAATTCAGGCTTACATGAAAAACGAACTCGGATCTGTGTTCCGGAAGTTAGCTGGCAGTTCACGGTTCTCAGTTCACTATTCGGTTGTGACGCTAGATGCCAGTTCACGTTTCACATTTCACGATTCAAGGTATTCTAGCGTCTGTAGACACCCGTAAAAAAGTTTTAGGCAAAAACTTCGTACACATGTACTACAAGACAGCGCCTCCATGATGGTACCGTTAGTTCCACGTTGAATAAGTAACTGGGCTGGTAGACACCATTGCAAGGGGTTTAGAGCCACCAAACTTGCTATATATATACCAGGAGACAATACCTACCTGATGGTACCGTTAGTTCCACGATCCACCGCTATGCGGCGAATAGGTAATTGGCATCTGAATAAGTAACTGGGATAGTAGACACCTTTTGACGTGGCTTTTAGCCACCAGACTTTGTACAATGTACATATATACTAGGATACACTACATGATGGTGCCATTATTTCCACGATCTACCACTAGGGTGCGAATAGGTAACTGGCATCTGAATAAGTAACTGGGCTGGTAGACATCCTCTCATGTTCTTTAGAGCCACCACACTTGGTACACATATACTACGAGGCAATACCTACATGTTAGTTTCACGATCCAGGCTAGGGGGCTAATAGGTAACTGGCATCTGAATAAGTATTTGGGATGGTAGGCACCCTTGCGAGTGGTTTAGAGCCCCCAAACTTAATGGTACCGGTGCATATATATACTACGAGACAATACCTACATGAAGGTGTCATTAGTTCCACGATCCATCGTGAGGGGGCGAATGGGTAACTGGAATCAGAATAAGTAACTGGGCTGATAGACACCATTGCAAGTGGTTTAGAGCCAACAAATTTGGTAAATTTGATATACTATGAGACAATACTCACATTAGTTGCACAACCGTTAGTTGCACAATCCGCCGCTAGGAGGCGAATAGGTCATGAGCATCTTAACAGGTAACTGGGTAGGTAGATATATTACGTGCGGTTCAGAACTACCAAACCAGTGTACGCATATACTTAGCAAACTCCGAACAAGCTCTCAGCGTTGAGATTACTCCGCCAATACAAACCTTCTTCTGTCATTGTAATAACCTCATTATTCATTAACAACATATCCCCGATTCACTGATAACTATTTTATGTTGTTGATTTTTGTTTGAGTGTCTCACGAATATCCATGCGTATGGAACTGCCGTATAGTGTGTGATGCAATGGATGCTATTACTAACTGTGTAGACGTGACATCTTGTCAGGCGATCATACGTCGACTGTATAGCTTTGTCGCTGAACGGAAATCAAAGCGTCGTGTTGCAGTTAATTGTTCTAGATATATGCTATAAAGATACATGTTTTTATGACAGCCTTTCTGGTATTTCAAGGAAGTTAGCGAATAAAACAATGAACCTGCGGTTTGTCACTCAGTTGCCTCTCCCCCTACATCCCTGTGCTGTTTGGAAAGTCCTCTTCTCTCATCGAGAATTGACAAATCGAAACGTCAGCTTCGCCAGTAGACTGTTTCAATCAGCTCCGGAGACCCCACCGAAAAGTTAATATTCTTCAGAACTGTGCTAGTGCATTCAATTGCGGTCAGGGATCAATTGGACCCCTGTGATGAGAGTGATACTTTAGTCAAGCGGCCGGGGCCGAAAAAGAGACAAAATGTGTGTACCCCTCTCCAGTGATTCCATATTCCATAGAACAGCATTGAAAACTGTTGACCGCTTCTCTCTTGCAGGAAACTAACTTACGTTTATCTTTAGTATGATTGTTTTTCTTTGAATTTGGTGCTAATGCTGTTATATGAATTAGACCTTTGGATTATGGACGCGGAAATTATTTAATGGATGAAGGCTGAATATTGAATGACGGACAAGACGCTTACACACGCTTTAACATGACGATATTGTTGATTGGAACCAACTTAAAGGAAGCGGGTGTGAGTGGTCACTATTCTAGTTTATTATATAGGGTCAACTAAAAGAAAACAGGGGTGATGGTCACTATTCTAGTGTATTGTATAGGGTCAATTTAAAGAAGATAACCCAATGGGCTCCAGTACCCCTCGTTTATCAGTTATTGTCTACACTCAGCAATCATGCATAGCATAAGATGTATTTTAGAACTTTGACAATCTCATTTAAGTTAACACAAATGTGATCTAGTAAGGTTGACTGTAGTTCTCTCATTATAGAAATATATAGGAAGTAAAGACAGGTCAGCTTTTTCCAAGGCCCTAGATGATAGGAAAATTTTACGCTTAGGTTTTGGTAGAGTATGACCAAATTTGTAGCTCTAAATATACTCTTCTGTATAGCTCATTATCAAATTAAGAAATTTGATCTTCGAAATATAGATCAAGGTCAGTCATCTTTAACAATTTGATAGCATATGGAACATGAATTCAGAGATCTCAGACTTAACATATACAATTTGACCATTAGAAAATAGGGCAAGTTCAGTGATATTCAATAGGCTTCAGGTCCAGGCATAAATGGTATAAATTTGAACAATGTAGATCTAATTCTCCATGAAAAAATTGTACTAATTAGAATATGACCTGAATAAATCATGTCAAAGTCAGTCATCTTCAGCACACCTCTGGACCATCGACCGATGTACAGATAGTATTAATTTGGAAACTCTAGCTATATTTTTCCATGCTATATCATAGTAAACAGTATATGACCTTGAAAAATAGGTCAAGATCAGTCATCTTCTGTACCATCGCCAGATGTATACATAGTATTAATTAGGAACGCCTAGCTATATTTCTTCGGACGGACTGACGAACGGACAGACAGACAGACAGACAGACGGACGGACGGACAAACAGACGAGGCTGACGACGACAATACTCTTCGGACAAAATTTGCCCGAGGGGTAAAAACTGGTGTGAGTGATCAGTATTCTAGTTTATTGTAAAGGGTCAACTTAAAGTAAACCGGGGTGTAATTAAGTATCTAGTTACTTTGATGCCAGTGGGCAACTTCTTCGAATTATATTTGGGTCGATAATCAGCGCGTTTTGTGTAAATATCACACGCAGAATAATACAGATATTGATATTTTATGAATATAATTTCGACAGTCCTAACCTTACGACTTACCTGTATTTGTTGTATAGCTTAGAAGTATATTTCACTGTGATACAGGGTGGTTTATTATATTGTGGTCGAGGTGATTGTAATACATCGAAACATGCTAACTCCTGAACAGACATGTGCAAGTCTCATTGTACATTTGTCAGTCTCATAGTTTGAGACTTTCTCATCCATTTTAATAGTTAATTTTAAAGTAATGACAGCGAAGCCAACGTTAGACATATTATGATAGTTCGAAGTTTTAGTATTTTGTGTCTATTTGTGCATTTAATATGGTAATCTCTGAACTACTTCTCTATTATATAAGTACTTTGGATCGCTATTCTCCAGCTAAAATGTAAACAGCTAGTCTTTATAGGATGGCCTACTGTGACATCTTTTGATCTAAAAGTTTTCTATTAATAGTATATAATACGCATGTTACCTAATATTGTTGTTCCTACTGCATATTAATGCTATTAATAATCTTTTTTACGTTTGAATACATGGCAGTGTGACTAACGTCACAGGACCTATAGTAGGTCTTTGGAGGCATTAGGACATGTTTTTGCCAATTTCGAGATTTATAGGTCACGTAAGTAGCCAAACTTCATTAAAAGTAGGTCAGCTCAGAACTTGCGGCTAACAGTCCCCTAATGCACGTTTATGCCGAAAATCAAGGTTGTAATGTCAACGGTTCTCCTTATTTTGCCGGAGAAAGGATTCGGATGGACTGACTGACTGACCCACTCATTACCGAACAATTTGCAAATGAGAGCCTACTTCGTAGGAATAAGAATTATAATTATGTAAGACAATTCTCACGTATTCGTAAGGACGCTTTATTGTACTAATACAATCTGTATTTTTGTAATTGTAGGTATAGTTCATGGTATGGAAAAAAACTGTCATATAGCAGACGAAGAAGGGCTTCTTTTCTTTACTCGTCCCCCATTACCCGGTCCGACGAAGAAGGGCTTCTTTTCTTTACTCGTCCCCCATTACCCGGTCACAATGTTATCTCAAGTGTTTGATCCGTTGGTTTAGAAGCCGAGTGATTGCCCTTTCTGTCCTGGTGTCTTCGAGCAAGGGGTTCCAAGCACAGCAATAAGATGGCACCAACGACCTGCATGGAGCCCGTCACGTAGTACACGGTGTCGTAAGTTCCAACCTTATCTCGAATTAATCCTTTGCAACAAAAAATATAGGGAGTTAATCATAGTAGAAGAAATTGTCAAGAGAGGGGATATTAGCGAGCTTCTTGAAATTAGGAACTGAGTTCCCTGGTAGGGATGGCATATGCCGGTTATTCAAATGGGATACACCATGTTTGGTGTTCTGATCTGGATGGATTAGAGTTCCAGTTGGAATGGCATAGGCCAATCCCTCCATGCCGCTGCATGGTATGGCAAAAGCCATCCTTTGTCTACCGAGTTCCAAACTGTATGGCATAGAGTTCCTAGGAGTTCCAACACGGCGCACCATGCCACTATGTTTGGAATGCCTTATGCCAGTTCCTAGTATGCCCCAATTTCAAGAAGCTCCGTAATACGCATGCACAAGCAAAGCAAACAAAACGGCGGCCTGTTCTTGTCTGGAGATTTTCCCCTGACGTCAGCTGTCTCTGCCAAGCCTAATAATGTTCTGCGAAATTCCAATCTAAATTAATATTCTAGCAATGCTCCCAATCGTTTATGTCACAAGCGACATATCCAAATGGGGGAGCAGATAGGATTTAAGTTTAATTAGATTGAGGAAATTCCGACATGTTATCAGATTGTGTCTGAAGTATGTCCAGATAATGACTGTGGTTGGAGATGGAGAATGAAGCGCTTGGTCGTCATAAGGACTGAAAGACTTCACTGCATTCTACTAATATTTACTCCATTTGGGCCGTTTCATTAATCTAAAGGTCAAATAGTCCATCACTCTCCATCAGATGATCACCGCTATTTGTATCGCTGAAGTCGGCGCTAACACTCTCAGAATTATTCAGGTAAAAGTCCTGAACTGATCAGGTTCACAACTCAATTTCAGGGATTTTAGCTGAAATTTAGGGCTGATTACCTGAATTTCAGGAAAAAGATCCCTGAATGAGAGGATTTTCCCTGAAATTCAGGCAAATATATCCTTATTTTAATTCTAAATGGCAGGAATGCTGGGATAATTCAGAGAAGGGGCGTTTTTACTATCAATTTCAGCCTTCAGTTACAGACGCCTCTTTGAAACTACCAAATCGCCACGCTGAAGTACTTGTTTTTAGACTTCTTGTCGGGCATATTCCCTTGAATTCATATATCTTTATAGATGTAATTTACATCCCACTGGAGTGTGTGATGCGTGTGATGTAGAAGAAAGCATCAGTCACTATTTATTATCGTGTACACGATTTAATAATCAGAGACTCCACTTTTTTAATGAACTTATATGTGCTGGTGTTTTCAATCATACCATGGAGTCCATCTTAAAGCCTAGAAAAAACCGTGATAAAGTTTTTATGGCTATTTATAGGTTTATGCTGCGCACACGCAGATTTTAAATTATATTGATTTTATTATTCTGTTATACATTTCACATCTAGTCTAGGGGAGTGTACAATTGTTGCCTACCCTTCCACCCTGTGGAATTATTTATAATAGTTATATTGGTTAATTAATAGTACATGCATATTACAAGTTCATGAATAATAAAATTCTAGAATAGTTTAATATATATTTTCTTACCTGTGGTTAAGAAATTATACCAATATTTCTGCTCTGGTAAAGAGTTTTGTTTTAAATAATGTCTTTGCTTGTTCTGGTTGGACATTGGTGTCTGAGGATACCAAAGGAGGTCCTCATTCGCGGTGTTCACCAGGATGAGTATAGATATTACATCAAATCTCGTTTTTATTGCTATACACTGTTTTAAATAATGTCTTTGCTTGTTCTGGTTGGACATTGGTGTCGGAGGATCGGTGTCTGAGGATATTCCGGTGTTCACCAGGATGAGTATAGATATTACATCAAATCTCGTTTTTATTCACCACATCGTCAAATCTAAATCTATATGATGAGTTTAATTTTTGTTTAAACAAAATATGCATGTGCTATATTGGACTTTTTAATTCAATTTTATATTTTTTATAGATAGGGTCGTTAGGATTTTATTACTATTTAATTAAGTGTGTTGGTCCGTGCATATGCTCCCTTCCTTTTATGTCTCTAACCTCACCATGACATTAAATAACGCCTTTGGAGTTTGTTTTTTCTACATGTTATTTAGTCCATTACAAATCCGTATAGTTGGATATTTTAAATCAATATTTATGTTATACATCAAACTCAATGCAACGACCTGGCGCGCATAAATTTATAAAATTGAAAGCGCCACCCAAATTAAAAATTGATTGATTGAATGAGACCATCTCGTCAGCGGTTAGCTTAGCATTAACACGCGACAGTGTTAAGACGAAAGGCGGGATATGAATGTATTCATTTGTCTCTATCTGGTATGGTGATCTAGACATCTTTATCTCTTGAGTCAATATTCAAATAAAAATGTACATATGCTTATGTCATCTTGCTTGCATTTACGTTCATTTTTGGAAGTGGTGTTATACATGCTTTGTTTGGTGCGTTTGAGTAAAACGACTGTGAATGAATAGTACTTGTATCACTCTTCGTAGCACTTTTTATTGAATTGAATTGAATTATTCACCATACAGAGAAGATATGTATATAAATCAATGTAGAATGCGTCCTTATTTTCCGTACATTGGCGGAAATAAAACCCTTGTGAGTTTGTTTTATCCCTATGAATATACATGTTGTAAAACATTAAACAGCGAGAGTATAATTATATATATAAACAGATGGTTTTGAATTTTGAATGAGATTATACTGATCGTATATGATATCATTTCTTTGAGCCTGAAGGGCCTTAGATTACTTGATGGCCCATTTTGCAGTTGTACATGTCCATCAAAAAGATATGCGCATATAGCTAAGCTATAGAGTTTGATAAAATATTGAATTATGCAATATTGAATATGCATATTTGGATGGGCTGTAGAGCCCTTAAAATACTTGGTGTATGTATTTGTCTACATCTGATATGTACATGACGGTTTGTCATCTTTTCCTTGCATTTTCTCTATTTTGGAAGTGGTGTTATACAGGCTTTGTTTGGTAGAAAACCACCGGAGTGAACTGAAAACAGTATTTGTACTGTTCGATGCACTTTTCATTTTGATTGCCCTTACACCCATCGTATGTGATATTATGCTTTTGAAGCTGAAGAGCCTTAGAATACTTGATGACTCATAAAGAGGTTGTACGTATTTGTTTGCCAATAGGATACGTGAATATAATAATGCTAGTAATACGATTTTAATATAATATTGACTTATGCAATATTGAATATGCATAGTTGGATGGTCATTAGAATATGCTAGATGTATTGACTTGTCCATATCAATATGGCCATATGCTTTTGTCATTTTACCTGAATTTGTGCCTTTTTTGAAAGCGGTATTATAAAGGGTTTGTCTAATGGATTTGAACAAATCGACTTGTGAGCAAACAGCTCTTGTAATGTTGTTCGAAGAACTTTTCATTTTGAATGAACACATAGCGATCGTATATATTATGCTTTTTTGAGGCTGAAGAGCTCTTAGAATACTCCATCTACAAAGCGGTTGTACATATTGTCTGTCAATACGATACGTGAATGTACTAATTCTAGTAGTATGACTTTACTATAATATTGAATTATGCAATTTTGAATATGCATAGCTAGATGTGCTGAAGAGCCATTAGAATACTGGGTGAGCTGAATGGTGAGCTGAAGAGCCATTAGAATACTTGGTGAGCTGAAGAGCCATTAGAATACTTGGTGAGCTGAAGAGCCATTAGAATACTTGGTGAGCTGAAGAGCCATTAGAATACTTGGGGAGCTGCGGAGCCATTAGAATACTTGGTGAGCTGAAGAGCCATTAGAATACTTGGTGAGCTGAAGAGCCATTATAATACTTGGTGAGCTGAAGAGCCATTAGAATACTTGGTGAGCTGAAGAGCCATTATAATACTTGGTGAGCTGAAGAGCCATTAGAATACTTGGTGAGCTGAAGAGCCATTAGAATACTTAGTAGCCTGTTTGGTATTAAAATTGGGCCTTGGATTGTTTCCATTGAAAATGTGATTGAACATGGTTGGTGTCGTGGAAAGAAACATGTATAATGTTATCTCTAATAACCGCATGAAAGCGGTATTTTACATAGATTTGAGTAAAAGACCCTGTTAATATTTACCATGATGTACACTGAATTGTTTTATTATGATTGAACATGGTTGATGTTATGAAAGGATTGATGTAAAACGGTAATGAGATTTGTGAAAAGAAATAACGAATAAACACGGCTATCACCGCATGACAATTCCAAATATATGTGTTGTTGAATGTGTTATTGCGCAAGGGTACAGGAGAATTGTAATTCATACAACGATGTTTGATTTCACACTGATCTAGATGTGTCTGAGCTTTCATTTATGTCTTAGCTTTCATTTATGTCTTCAACACGTTTTGAATTTTGTTGAAATCTCCTTCCTTTGGCTGTTCATGTAGTAACGAGGTGAACTGCAGCGAATTAGTGCTAGTTAATTCACGTATATACAACCATCAGAGCACTTCTGGTAATCTCGTAAATTATAGGACGTATTCATAGACAATACGATCGACTGTCGTATTGCAAAGCTATAACCCGAGAACGAAGGGCTGTAACCCCTCCGTGTTGAGATGAACATAGGACATCCGGGTTATTGCCTTCCACAGACGCCATTTGCAATTTTAGGGAAATGGATAATCCGTGGTTACCAACATGAACGGGTCGCACAAATCACAGATTGATGAATGATGGACATATGTTTTTGGTCATTACCTATATTGATGGGTATTATAGTATCCGTGGTGATGTGGTCCGTGTATCTCTCAATTTGTGAGTTCGAGCTGGACGTGTCCTAACATCTTTATTCATACGCACACAAACTGATGGGGCGTCGGAATTTCCCATGACATGAGTATACTTACTCAGCGACTGCTGAGGATACGGGGAAATCCTCGGACAAAATCAGACCGACATTTTTTGCTTTTGTTTTGCGAAAGGGAGAGGAAATTGACAACCACATGTCATTCCGCCGCCCTACACACATGCGGATGAAGTATCTGACTTCTCCAGAATATGGCGTCACAGGGAAATCCCCCAGACAAGATCAGATTTTCCCCGACGCATTCATACCTGTTCACCGGAAGTCACATGAACGGAAGTTACGAAAGACAACGCTGAAAAAAAGTACCCTGCGCATACGCGAACAGAACCGGAGACACACACCCACAACCCACTGCGCATGCGTAGTATACCTTTTCTCAGCATTATCTAACAACTAATCGTATTGTTATACTCTATGAGAAGATATGCCCACATGATAATTTGTGCATACAGACGGTTCACTGTTGAACCAAGGAAGATTTTTATATGGGCGGTGTTTCTCCGGTGTTCTTTGCTGGGCCATATTACAAAATGACATTCTCATGGCATCAGATTGTATACCTCCTACTTTCACATATATCGACAGTTTACATACTCTGACAATAAAAGTATGGAGTATTGACGAATAGACAATTACAACACATATAAGGGAAGTGGGAAGAGGTGCCGACATACTGACTGCGTCATATGACTTCACAGAATAGTCTTCTGGTAAACCTATTCTAAAGCACATACCAAGAATCTAACGATTCGCGATATGTGTTGTATCTCAGGTACGCTTTTATTGTTCCTGTTCATGTGGCAACATGGATGATATGACCACACGGCCCCTAGCACCGGCATAAGCGGTATTAGATACAAATCTAGAGAGCTATGATGGAAATGCTCTGACAACTCGTATACTGGTAATTAGTGAGCTGTTTCGCTGTGACAACTCGTACATTGGAGATTGGTGAGCTGTATCGTCGTCAGATGTAAATGACGGCAATTAACACAAAAGACTAGTCTGCAAGGCCCGATGTCGACCCAGCATCAACTTCCCACAAATGCCAACATATATCAAAGACCAAAAGGTCTGTACAGGGGCGGGCCTCGGGGACGAAACGTCCACCAGCAGAATCTCGCCATATACAGGTAAAAATTACAACACATATAAGGGAAGTGGAAAGAGGTGCCGACATACTGACTGCGTCATATGACTTCACAGAATAGTCTTCTGGTAAACCTATTCTAAAGCACATACCAAGGATCTAACGATTCGCGATGTGTTGTATCTCAGGTACTCTTTTATTGTACCTGTTCATGTGGCAACTTGGATGACATGACCACACGGCCCCTAGCATCGGCATAAGCGGTATTAGATACAAATCTAGAGAGCTATGATGGAAATGCTCTGACAACTCATATACTGGTAATTGGTGAGCTGCTTCGCTGTGACAACTCGTACATTGGAGATTGGTGAGCTGTATCGTCGTCAGATGTAAATGACGGCAATTAACACAAAAGACTAGTCTGTAAGGCCCGATGTCGACCGAGCATCAACTTACCACAAATGCCAACATATATCAAAGACCAAAAGGTCTGTACAAGGTGGAATATAATGTAACTGGCCAAACCTGGGAACCAAGTAGATCCGCTGTATATCTAAAGATCACAGAAGCTTAACTAAATGAATCTTCACACGTCAATAGTCGAACACTACACGTACTCGCCTTGGCCGAACGTGACAAGATTTTGCTTCAAAATACGGTTTGGCGATATTATGGCCCTACAAATATATCGCGGTCAATATTCAGATATTCAACACAAGTGCCCCTGTATGACCTTTTCAAAATTGCATTCCGTGCATATTGATTAGATGTTGAGTTAATTGCCCTGAAATGTCCAATAGTTTGAATTTATTTGAAAATAATGCCTTTGTTTCCCCCAAACTGGACATAAACGTCCTCCAGCAATAGCGCGAGGATGTTAAGGAATCGTTTGGATTCTAATTATTAGTTACGTTTTAATTATATTGAAATGTCCAAAATCTTCTGTCAAGGATCATTTCTGTGGAAATAATAATATCCTGAAATGTCGCGTACCGAAATGTCCTGACACCGTCAAACTTGACTCGAGGGTGATACAATTTGTTTTTATTTTTGTGTATATTAATTTGGTTTCAATTAGATAAGCCTGAAATGCCCAATGTCTATGTGATCATGGTATTCGAAATTGTTATTAAACAGCAAGACTCCGCGTGTATTTGACTTGAAAGAGCTCATACAGGCGCCCAATCCTCTCTCACCCCTGAAGATGTTTTCAAACATACTATATGGGTGGGTCTCTTGGAGGCATATAATAGAAAAGTTATTTTACAATCTTTTTGCTTTACCAGCCAATCCTTGACAGTTCATGGAAACAATTATCACCTTATCAGTCACTATTGTTTAGAATAGTGATTGAGTTCGGTTTGTGTGTTTTTCTGAAGGTCTCCCTGGTGGCATGGATTTCCTGGAACATATATTTTTGTCACAGATATTGCTTCAATGATATTACTTGTGGTTTGATGTACGTACGTCTGGGTGTTGGGCACAAAACTTCAAAACTACTCTGACCTACTTCGTGGGATTTCCCGGCATTTTCATATACAATTACCGTGTGTGTCGATTGTTTATCTCCCGTTACTCCAATACACGACGGAGAGCAGGTGACGACATACTGTTTTGTTGTCAAATTGTGTCCAAATCTACATATGTTTCATCGCCTTTCGGCCGTTAGCTGTTGGTAATTTAAACTTGATTCTGGATGTTTTACGGTATCGGGTTGTTCATCATTCGTCTTTTAACGAGCATGAATAAAAACCGCCGTATAACAGGGGGAGTAACCCAGTCTACCTCAAGGTCCTCAATTAAGTTAGTACATCTATAATTAACAGTGGACCCACCTCATCTAACTGAATTCAGTACTTTTGCAAGCAACGTTAAGCAAAAGGATACCGTGCATCTATTTAATGTTTCTTGATGAGGCCGAATGAATCTCTTCTCTGTGATAAACAAAGCACTCGCTCTGTCCAAAGTGTAACTGTGGTACTTGTGCAAGTTTATGCCATATTCAAGGTAATCTTCGAAAATATAGGATTTATGCGCTGTTTATTGTTTTCATCTCTGACGGCAAAAGGGGCAGTGAAGATTTCTTGTCCGCTGTAGGAGGTTGCCTTTGACTCCTCTGAGACAGAATACGATTGAAATATTGGGGCAAAACTTGATTACGTTTTATTATTCACATCGTTATCCTGACCATGACTTACACTTACACAAGTACCACAGTTACACTTTAACGTTTTTTGGAGAGCACCTACACTCACCCATTATCGGAGACACACAAGCACCTATCACCCCGTGAAAAAACATGGATAATCCAATGACTTTGGCTAGCATGTCCTTCCCGAAGAAGTCCACATAAACAGAGAGTCTCAATATACTTTGTGAGCTGCCGAGCAGACCTGTCGCCACAGCGCATGCGGCCATTCCGGTAAAGTTTGTGGTAGAGGGTAAGACAAATGCCGGTATACTTGATACTGCCACTCCAATTGCCATCACTTGGTGTGGGCGCAATCTCTTTATATCCGCTATATACCCTAAAGCAAGGCGACCAAACACGTCACAGCCTCCAATTATTGAAAGAAGTACGGCTGCCATTTCGCGCGAGATCCCATATTCCTGCGCTCTGGGGACGAGAAATGTCGTCTGGTTCCCCCCGGCTATCATGAAGCAGCTCGTGCTAACAAGGAATAAAGGATACAATCTGTTCGTTAAAAGTTTCTTGTCGAAAATATTTTTGAAGAAGTCTAGAAAAGGAGCACAAAAGTGACGTCTCTTCTTGGGCAAATCCAACTCGATATCTACTGTGCCCCTGTCTGTCATGGGTAGCGCCTTTTCCAGGTATTGTGTATCTTCTGTGTTTAACAACGTATCGCTAGATTTTGGGTTGTCCAGAGACAATCCCAGCGTGTTTTGGGCTAAAGACTGATCCTGAATATATTCTACGCTCTCCGAATTATTCATTTTTATTTTTCTGTCCGCCAAAGGATGTTCATTATGGCAATGTCCATTGTCGCGAGTTACTGATTTTAATTCAGATTTTGATCGTTTGTGAACTTTTTTCATAATATCGTCATCAGAAACCATTCTTCCATCCGCCAAAGTGTCACCATTGTTAGGTTCGAGTTCCGTTTCCTTCTCTGTCCCGATATTTGAAGAGGAGTTCGGGTTTTGAATTGGACCATAAGAATTGAGGGGTCTGAGGAGGGCCCCCGTTACGAGAATGTTCAGATTAATGGCACCGTATATCAGCATAGCACCTCTGAATGTGTATACGTCAAGGAGGATGGATATAAAGGGTGGCATTAGTATCTGTCCAATACTTCCGCCCACCATTGAAAGACTGTTAGCTCGGCCTCGCTTTTTCTCGAAATAGCGCCCCAGACACACTTTAGATGGACCATTCACCAATGCCCTGCCAAGTCCTACAACGAACATGGTAAACAGAAGATGAAGATATTAGCATTTCCCAACAGAAAACTTAACAGTACGGTATTAACTATATGTAATATTTTTTCCAGCTGAATCCAGCAATTTAACAATACCGGGTTATGAAAATAATCCCGATATGTACTATGCATTTTAAGAGAAAACATTACCCTAAACCTATTCACCGGCTCTATCATTGG
Source organism: Hanleya hanleyi (assembly GCA_036873755.1). Lineage (NCBI taxonomy): Eukaryota > Metazoa > Mollusca > Polyplacophora > Lepidopleurida > Hanleyidae > Hanleya > Hanleya hanleyi. The sequence continues at coordinate 14,067 of JAVTVY010001821.1, read as the reverse complement.
TTGGTTTTGTTTTTATCATTGGCTGGTTTTTGCTGTTATTAAGGTGAAACTATACAAATATTATCAGCTTAACCATATGTCGACCAGTAGCACCGTTGTTTTTAATACGGGGTCTTCAAGTTTGACATAGGTTTTCGTGGTCGGTCCAGTCCAGGATACAGAAAACGGGCAGGCCATATAGGTATACCTATCCTGTCTGTATTCTCTATCCTAGGTGCAAAGAAAAGTGCATCACGGGATATCTTTTAGTTGTAAAGCTCTAATCGATTGGTCAATTCATATTTTCAAAAACAATCAGCGATTTTCATTGGTCTATTTAAACAATAAAAACAAACCAGCCAATCACAGAGGTTTCGTGAAGGTTCAGTTGACGTTCTCAAATTCATAATCACAGTTTACTGAGTAACATAGACTATAATAATAACAATCCAGTGAAAAATACCATATCAGTTTATTTAGTTAATTCCGGGAATTCACATGGTGACATCGTAAATGGAAGTCTGTGATGGGACTAGATCATGTAGAACCCCGTCACTAATTTAATTTGGAGAATTCGCGATAGAACGAAATACGGTAGGCCTAACCGTTATATCAGGCGGCTATTGGGATTATTGGGACACCGTAGGAGAGAATAACGTTGGAATCATCTGGAGAATCTACATCATCAACCTATTGGATGATACATTTGAATATCGTTTTGGAGCACCATGCTCATTTAAATATTGCTCAATAATCTTGCAAAGGGTCACGATAGCCTTGAGATTATTAGGAGCACTGATATTAAGTTATCTACGTCTTCAATAATATCATTAGTTTTGAGTACAAATGACATCTTCATTCCTACGAATGGCCTTGAAATCATTGGGGACCCGTTTGTCATTTGTCATCATATCACACCCTTAAGCCGGTGCTAAGGACCGTATGGATACTTCGTAGTCTCCACATGAACAGCTGCAATAAAAGCGCGGCTGAGATACTAAGGCTACATCCGAGAATTCACCGTATTCTGGGGTCTGAATGTTAGGTGCCGAGGGTTGCTTTCCTGTAGAGTCCTGGTTGCGTTTTAGTCTCCAGACGTCGTCAATTTTTCCCACCTCTTGCATATCGCTCCAATCATGGAGAAATAACTTCAAATACCATTTGCAAGACGTTAGTCATCTGCCTATATATTCGGTGAATACTCTTGAGACTATCAGAAGCAGGTACCGGTGGAACTTGTAACGTTACCAAACATTAAGTCCTGACTCTAGTATAGCCAGTCTGTCAGTCAGTCTGTTAAGCCAGGGACACACTAGGCGATTTTTTATCGCTGGCCGATCTCTACGCCACCGATAAAAATCCGGCCGAAATTGATCGCCAATATTCAGCATGTTGAATATGGCCGATTGGTCGGGCGTACGTGTTCGCTACCAAAGTTCGGCGTCGCACAATCAGACACACTACACGATTCCGCAAGCGAAAATGGATCGGGCGTACAAAATCGCCTAGTGTGTCCCCGGCTTTATTCAGTACAGCCCTCACCCCCCACTGGCGTCACGAAGCGGAATTATTGACGTCATCTTGCAGGTCTTGCTGAAATTCGTTGGTATATAGGACTCTTGATGGTCGTGCATTCACGTGACCGGAAATGTTCAATGGCTATACGTTCAACATGCAAGTCACGACCTCATATCGCGTGAGCTGAAACCGGAAACGATCATTTGCAATACCTTCAACATAGGAAGATATGGACCGTCACCGACCAGGTCTCTTTGCAAACGATGAATGCTAATCTTATAACTAGGGCCTACAGACTATGTTATAAGTCGTGTCAAATCCTTGTTTGAAACCCTGAAAACACTGAATGAATTTCGACATTTGGAGATGACTTAGGTGCTCCAACTGACCTCTGTCAGAAACGCATACGCAAGCATGTTAGGTGTTTTGAGAGTTTTGAACTCTGAATTTTTCTGAATGCCACCTCTCATACAGACAATCTCTCAAACACTATGAGAAAATGCGAAATCTGTGACAAAACGCGTTGCAACAATCCTTCAGGTTTCACTGGAGTTCAACTGAAAGTATACTATAGTTCTGATTGAATACATCGTCAAAGAATTATGTCTTGATGAAAAGCCAATCTAATTGAAATTAAATCCCATCTGCTCCCCCATTTGGATATGTCGCTTGTGAGATCCAAACGGCTTACACTAACGCGCGTGTCGACCAATCCTGAGAACTCTTCATAGTGCTTTGAAGGGAACGTAATGGTAGGGGCTTTTGGTTGGCTCAGCCGAACAGACGGCAAGCTGGCGGGGTATCTTCTGATGTTACCGCGCCAGATTGGCACCATACTGCCGGGTAGAAATATGGACCGGTCCTTGGCATAACCTTGGGTTAAAGCGGATACGATGACCTATCCCTAGTTAAAATGCGGTCGTTATGTCATAAGACCATTAAAAATTCATGAACTGGACGTTCTGAACGCCAAATTCACAACCTGTAACCATCTGGGTCATCTATACGCGGTAAGACTGACCCTGGAATCGTGTGTATCCATTTTCAGCCTACTTTCGGCAACTGCAAGAGGGAATTTCCAGAAATCAATACCACCTGACTTTGTCAGCCAATCAACTAAAGTCTACCGACGAAGCCCCAACGTAACCCCCCATTTTCGAGTCATGTGATGTCTCAAAATTACAGATCTACCACACCCCTTGGATGATACGAAAGTTATACATACCTATATATTTTGTAAGCCCAGGCAATATCTGTGTACGAAGTGGTATAAAAACCTGTTATTTATCGGACTTTTCGAGTCTGTTCTCCGCCGGATGAAGGCCGAACAGAATAAGGTAAAGTACCGGATATCGCTCCGCGATAATGGAGACACACGATTCGCAAGCCATCTTATGGATGGCGAAGTGTACGCAAATGACCAAATTCAATTGAAATCCGTAAGATCCTACATAGCGACATATACGATTGGGAAGCATTGATAGGATATTAATTAATTAAGATTGGTTGAGAAGCAGTGTTCAGTATACTCACCAGTGCTTATTCCAAAGGTGAAAATGACAAATTCCAGGCTATCGGCGAAAAAGCACAAGATGAAACCACAGCTGATAACAATTGCTCCAGCCATGACAGTTGTTCGTTCCGTGAAGCGTTCCGACAAGGCTGTCCCAAACGGGGCTGTTTGCAAGAATGAGAACATTAACAGTGCCAACAAAAATTCACATTCACCAGTTTTAAGAAAGAGTTAGGACATAAAAGTGAATAAAATCGCAAGATGCTGATGCAAAATAAACGAATATGGAAAAAACTTAAAACCTAACCCTATCTAACCTCGACACATGATTATGACTCATGTTCTTATCTCCATGCCACCAAAAAAATGACAATGTGTAGACTATAGAAAATATGTAGAAAAAAATTACTAAATTAATAAAATATATTCCAGCAGTTTGCCATAACTGTGGATGACTTTACCTCAGAAAATTAACTTTAGAAGATTTTTCATAATATAATAGATGAATATAGGTATCGTGAGAAGAAATATTTCATTGTATATAAGTTCTAATGTAATTGGAACATTTTCATACACTGAGAGAACATAAAGGGGATTCACCATCAGGTACGTAGGGATATCTAGAAGCTAGAGACCCCTGATTCTCCGATAGATTCTCCTGAGTGTGAGAACGAGTCACCAGAGGATCCACTATGATGCCGGAATGGGTATCTGGCAAACCCCTGATACTCGACAAGATACCCGACGGATTCGTCTCGGTTCTCCAGTTTCTCTACTTGATTCCCCTGATCACCCTACTGCGTGGCTGTGAGATATTCGGCGCATGCGTTTCGTTTTTGCCATTCCTTCCGAATATCTGCTATTTGGTGTCTACCATGGGTCGTCTGTGTTCAGTAAAATCCACACCAAATCTTAAGTTTTTTTCATGCCATCGATGTCATATTTCACACCAGTTACATTGATCGTCACTCCGAGAATGGGGTTTCAAAGCTTTTGTTCCAAATGTGATACGGTATCCCCTCAAGTTCTTGGATAAACATACCCGAGGATGAACATACAGGTGGCTGGTATCATTCGAACGACATGGACTCTGCATTGGACTATTACGAGGTCACGTGACTTCTGAATAAATCATTTGGCTAGCTCTGTGAGGACACAGGGCTTGTCGTGTGTTAAAACTGATAATTTGTGATTTTATATTTTCATGAGTCAAGACATACATGTTTGTTAGGACATTCGACAAAAAATTAGGATCCGTAGTCTATAACTTGCAGATCGACGATTCATGCGTCCGCGTGAGTGGTTTGGTTTCGAGTCATGGATGCGTCTGGAGATCTACAGGATATTCACGTTAAGACTACCCACAGGCCCGCAAAACAAGAGTTTTGGGGGGTGTGGGCGGTGATATTAGGGTGAAATGTCGAAATATGGGGACTCTATATATAACCACATGCTTTGTTGTGGATTTATATAAAGCATGGGGTTATATATAGAGACCCCATATTTCACCCTAATACCACCGCCCCCCACCTCAAACTCTTGGTTTGCGGGCCTGCGGACTACCCGAGAGTAAATCAGACCCCTGCGTAGATTTCCGTTCGGCAGTTCCAAATGGGAGTGTCAGCTTCTATTGTGTGTCGTTCGGATTCTGTATAGTAGGCCTATGAGGCGATAGCGCCCCAAGTAAGTTGCTGTACATATAGAAATGTGGATATTTTACACCATTCAAGCTAATTTTCAATAACGCCTATGTAATAACATAGGCTTTATTGAAAATTTGCTTGAAAGATGTAAAACATTCGGATTTTTCTGTCCTCGATGAAGCTGACAATCGATAACAATTATCTACATGTAGTAGAGAAGAATGACTACCAATTCGTCAAACATAGAAAGATGAGAACAATATGACCAAAATCCGGGGTTTTTTTAGTGACAGGCTATGGGCCTACACAAGAGAGCACTCCACCACGAACCCCACGAATATGGGATACCTCCCTTGAAAATAAACCTAGGTTAAAAATGACTGGGTTAAATATGACTGGGTTAATGCCCCCGTATCGTGGCCGTGATCCCTACATATCTGTTGGGAGTTGCGCCCTCACTATCCCAAGCTGCGATACTGAATCCCAATAGTATATGTCACATAGAACTGGCATGGTAATATATCATGAAATAATATGGATAATATTTGTATCTGATTAAACAATTAATAGTAAATGAACTCAACTGCACCTGACAAAGTGGAAGAAATTCCTCTGGTGGTTTTGATGAGTTGAGTCTCAGTGACCGAACGTCCGAACACGTCGAGGAAGGCCGAAAAGAAGACTCCATAAGATTTCATAAATCCCCCATTGATGAATGACTTCAACGCGCAACCTGAGGAGTGATATAATTGTTAGGTTGTCATGGGACCTAGTAATTAGTAGATAGTTAAATGGCCGATCTGGGCCAGATTGGATCCGTTATGAAGTGCCGTCAATGTCCTAAGGCTAGTTCGACATGTACGTCACGGTCTGTAGCTTACAAATCACTCCGGAGGTGGCCTATGTATGGGCCGAGCGATCACGCGTGCCGTTTGATCCGGTGTCAATGCGAACAGTAGCTAGGCCTACATAAAAAGCTTCAAACAAGCGACTGAATAACCCCGGGCCACTTTGCATCCATGCAAGACCATACCTATCTGAAGCACTCACACCGCATAGCCGAAGGCTACGGATATAAAATTAGAAGAAAAATATATAATGGTGATGTACTTTTAGTATTGTCTCGCACTGACGAATGTATTATTCCTCTCCACGAATGAAGATGGTGGGGTAAGATGGCCTTTGGAGTTTTTCCCCCTGAGAAATTCATCAAAACATACGACGGAAATAGGTAAAATCTCTGATTGTACACAAAACCTTGAAATTTAGTTTTTGACAAAAACACTTTCTATGTCATATTTAAGTTTCTTCTTTTGCAAAATTGAGAAAAAATCCATATCTCTAGAACGAGAGTGAGTGAGTGAGTGAGTGAATATGATTTAACGTCGCTTTCAACTATATTTCAGTCATATCACGACGTTGGGTCCTATTTCATTTCACACCCGGAAACCACACGGGTTGGGTCCTATTCCTTTTCACACCCGGGAACCCCACAGGTGCCTCAGTTAGTCGCCTCTTACGACAAGCTCTCTGAGAAGCTGAGGTTTATTCTTACCATGACCTGCGGTGTACACAACGACATCCCAGGTCAATCCCCGGAAGCCCCACACGGCCTCTAGAATGAGAGGGGTTATATAGGCGAATTGTATTATTCCTTTCCACGAACGAATATGGTAGACTAAGATGGCTACCGGGGTCGCTTTCCCTGAAAAAAAATCATTGAAATATACTACGCAAATAGGTAGATACGCAAATATGTAGAATCTGTAAGTACATGTATATACCTAAAACATTGAAATTTTGTTTAAGCAAAACGTTTTGGGGTTCATTATTATGTCTTTCCATCTGAAATGAAATGACCTATTGTTATACTATCTCTACTGTCTTAGCAACTGTTTGCCTCGAGCGAAACGACACCAAGGTTACATTAGCCACGTATACGTGTATGTGGCTGAGATCCAGATTATAAGTGTTTGAAGAAATTCCCCAAAATAAGCAAATAAGATAAGTATGTCACTTCTCTTGTCTGTAGAATGCAGCCAAAACGAAAAAAATAAAAATAAAAACAAAAATACTTGCGTAACAGGAACGAGTACTTATCTTTCCTTCATCTTATTTTGGAACCATTAATTTTATAAGAACATCTACCATCTTCGTTTGTCGAAAGGAATAATACATTCGTGAGTGCGAGACAATAATAAAAGTATACCACCATTATAGATTTGTCTTGTAATTTTACATCCGAAGCCTTCGACTATGATGTCTGGGTGCTTTAGGTAGATATGGTCTCGCATGGATTACCAGTATCCCGAGGCAATTCTCTCTTTGGTTTTAAACCGTTTATGTAGCTATGTGTTCTAATTTACACCGGGTCAACCGACACGTTTGATCGATCACGCCGTGGGTTACATATACATATATATATATATATATATGTGCGGCCATACACATAGGCCACAAGGATCCGAAGGTATGTGTACCTACTGACGTCGTAGAACTAGCCTTAGGACATTGATGCCACTCTATCCTTTAACTATCTAATGTAATTGATCATACAATGTCATACATTTATGAGCGTATCAGTAAAACCATTTCTTACAGTGTGTGTAAAGGTGGTGGATGTAATCCGACGTTCGGACAAAGGTATAAGGTATCATATGTTAGCTGAAGAGGTGATTGTCTACCCCGTTTGGGATAGCTGTCTACTGCATCACCTTCACTGGAGTTTGGATCATCCTCAGCAACGCCTCCATCTTCACTTTTCTGATGTTCATCCTTCTGTGAGGCACTACTGTAGTGCTGGTCATCTGCTGGATCATTCGGGACTGCCATATTACTTGATACCAAGTGCCAATCACCCCCAGCGTCCTCTGGATTCTCATCTTCTATTTTCGTTGCTGAACTTCCGTCGTCCCAGCAGTACACTTATCTCTAGTTGGTGGAAGCTTTACATGTAAGTAGTTACATGGTAAAAGCATATGCTTATGCAGCACTCTGATTCGACCTTTGTGACATTCCGGCTTTACCACCAGACCAGCTTTCGGGAACCACCACGTTATCCTAACTTTTGGTCAGGGATCAATGTAGCGTGACGGACCTTTCTGTCATACAACGTCTTCTCTAGCTGCTTTTGCGATCAGCCTACTGCTTCACTGACTCGTAGGTCCCATGAATACGACTGCGCCAGCTACTCCAGGTATGCTCTGCCTCGGTCATGAAGAAGGTGCATCGGAAAACCGAAGCGAAGAACAAAGTCGTCGAAAATTTTCTTAATGTCAGCATAAGGGCAATCACTTGATCTCGATAACCGTCCTTCTCTTGTAACAATCGTATTTCTGCAGGTGTAATCGGTGTGACAGGCAGACCTGCCACAAATCCAGCAGATATGTCTTCCAGGCTCTTTGGAACTTTAGTGATGGCGGATATCCAAGGAGCTGTATGCTGCGACCCACAGATTCTGTCACATACAAATAACCTGATATGCATCCTTATCCTTATTAATCCATATTTCTTCTTCCATACGATAACCACAACATGTTGTAGGTGCCGAACATCATGCTTTAAGAGCTCGCATATGGAAGTGCTTAGTTTTGTGTCAGCTGATTTCAGTCTCTTCAACACTATTCGAAGATGGATGAGGTGTTCGACAAACGATTTGCGGAACACAATAACATCATCTGATTAGAGAAAACATGGCTCATCTCTAATTCCCTCTAGTGTGTTGTCCATATACCTTTGGATGGCTCCATGGGTTTTACTGAGCCAACAGATAATACAATTCCACTGATAAAGGCACCAGAGTGTGATAAATGTTGTGAAACTACGACCTTATGCCCTCGCATAGCCCTGAGGGTAGCCAACCGCCCCCTGGTCCAGGACCTAGAACTACGAATTACCGCTCAAAGCTTCGGTTGTCTATCTCGGTAGAACTTCTGGGTAAGCGAACGGTAGTCAATGCACAATCGGACGGCTATCATTCTTGAAGAGTATGCTGATGTGAACTTGTCTGTTCTTGTCATATCAAGTCTGGGTAGAACTCCACTTTCCCCACGACCTTGAAATCGAAATTTCGGTCTCTGAACTGGTATGTCATCACACAATCGGATGTCTTGCTCTGAGGTAGGCATCACGATCTTATCTCAGCTGCGACCTCGCTGCCTCTATCTGGCGTTCCGTGAGTGGTGAATCACTAAGGTCATGTTGATCCCAGCTACAATTCACTGTATCCACTGACTGGTGTGGGCATGGATGTTTATCCACTTTGTCCGATGGTACGTTTGTCTTGTCAACCGCCAATACTAGATACCACTGATTGAAGTCTGTGGTGTTACAAATTACTGTGACGTAATCAGCAGTACAGAACACGGTAGAACGTTCAGATGCGTACTCCACTCATGCGCCTACCTACACCCGCATACACCCGTATACGCTAGCCCATCGGAAGACATGGACATGTTGCGGTCGAAATCCGATGGGTGGACTGCACATGTGCAGCCGGAAGTGGAACGCTCTGTCGAGAACGAGAAGGGTGACATACATCGGGATTTTACAAAACGAGACTCCTGGGCACAGGCATGTGTCATAGAGTATTATAGGTAGAGGATTATGACTTAAGGATGGATGTGCCACCGGATATGGGAAGCTTTACCGCGAACAAGAGGGATGAGAGACTTCGGAGTTCATCAAACGCGGCTCCTGGATCCATTTGTGCACCCTTGGGTAATATACGATTAAGGGGGTGCATGCTTAACCGGAAGTGGAACACTTTACGCGAACTGAGGGCTGACATTCATATTAGGTGCGCATAAGTCATTGAGTGAGTGAGTGAGTGAGTGAGTACGCGAATGAATTGAGAGTGAATGAGTGAGTGGGGTGAATTGACGAATGAACGAGCGGATACTGACAGCCAGTTTCAATGATGGTGGACAGAAATTTTCTTTCATTCTTGTTGAAGAGTGACGTCACACTGTAACGAAATTTTCCGAAGCCGTGACGTCATATAAAGCGTTTGGAAGTGTTAAACATTTAATCCATGACATTTAATCTCAATATATACGAGAAACGAAATTCCATTAAGATTCTGACGAGCCACCAAAGAAGTGGCGAAACCAGTAGAGACGTTGCCAGCAAACAGATTCAGCCGAGTCTCTATATGGATCCACCAATTGGAGTTGAGCATGCCTATACGATGAAGGATATCGGCCATACGGGATGTGACAAGACATCAGGGGTCATCAAATTCATAGACGAAGGGCTCTTCAGCTGTACTCGTATGATCTGATGGCTCCGGCCAAGGACAATTCAAACATCACGAACTTGTTTACAAAAGGGTCGCATCACCGGAATCTGCCTATGATTATCTGATTCAGAATCTTTATGCACACGAGAAGGCGTCCAATCAATCTGATTAAAACTCAGACTTGATAACCGCTCCTCTATCGAACATATCGCTAATTAATATCTGGGACAGAGCCTATAACAAATCCGTCAGATGAACTCCGAATCAAATAGTTTCCGGGTCAAATATTCGCCCAATGAAACGCCTCGTAGTATAGCGTGTCGGCTTATACGGTACTCCTCATATTAACCTTGTTGTTGTTGTTGCGAGGCAGTTATGAACTGATTTTATGAAACAAAATAACCGTACCAATATATCCAGCAGTGCAAGATAAATCTCTTATTCTTTTCACCTGGTCTGTCATTAAAGAGAGCAACGGGGAACAATTATCTTCGGTAATTGCTCATGAAGAGCAAGAACTTCGTCAGCCGCCTGGGTTGAATTTTTTTGCGCCTCGTTCACTGCGCTCGGCAACATCTGGTAAGGCAAAGATTTCCTGTAACCGGTAGAAAGAACGGCAAAACCGTGTCAAAACGTAGCATGCAAGAAATCTTCTGCAGTTGCTCCTGCTCTTATGCGGGCACATCAAATTTATGGCACACCATTTCGATCTCGCCCTTGAACTTCGCCGCCACTGAATGGGCACCTATTCACCGGTTGAAGTTGGACTGTGATTGGTCGCCAGTCTGACATGCGCGACAGATTTAAGATACAGACTGTCCCAGATCTTAATTAGCGACATGTCCGATAGAGGAGCGGTTATTAAGTCTGAGTTTTAATCAGATTGGCGTCCAGTGCTATTACCCTGAACTGCCGATATACCATGCTGCCCTCGGCACCTAACATTCAGATCCGAGAATAAGGTGGATTCTCGGCGTAGCCTTAGTATCTCAGCCGTATACACACAATCGTGTTATGCAAACACAACTATAGCGGCTCCCCAGCCTGGGTGTGATGTGATAGAAGAGATAATAAAATGTAGAATACCCAATATGATTACTGATTCTCCCCGGCGCATTTGAATATGACCTTTCTCTACCACCCATGCGCGTATTACCGAATCCACAACGTTCAGGACATTAACTGTACACAGCTAATTCACGCTCGCATTATCCATCGTGTGGGCTAGCGTACAGGGATGTATATAAGCGAAAAGTCCGAGTTCGTATTCGAGCAACTCTGCGATCTACTCCTCGACTGCGCGTGCGCACTATGATGGCATCGGTCGCACGACGGTCTCGAGACCAATCCATAGAGTAGAGGGTCTGGCATAGATCTACAGAGAACCATTATATAATATATTTCTCAGTTGGAATAAGACGGGCGTGTGGGATTCCCACTTGCCACTATGCTGTCGAGGACAATTTGTTTTGGCTATGACAAGCTCAGAGTTGTCCCGACATGTCCAAACTTGTTTACCTCACGATCTGTAACCGGAGGTCATCGAATCATCACGTGATCAAAAGCTGCGTAAGGGGTAGTCAAGGCCTGCACAACCGGAAGTCCACAACAGGAAGAGCGCACCACTTCATAAACCTCCACTGCGCATGCGGGTTAAGCATTCTCTACCACTGACTTTCAAACACTTGATCTTTTAAATGTGATTATTGTAGCTTTAGCCTTCTGACAAAATACAAACTTACCAAGAACAATAATCCATGCCCATCCTCTATCGATTGGTGGTCCTTTTCGTTGTGCCATTGCTACAGATTGATATTAATAATGACGAGTTAACTGAAGCAAGTTAACGGATGTGGCAGGGCCCAGTCTTCCAGTTCCCGTGAGGAGATCCAAATGCAGGAAACTAGGTCTTCCGGGGAAGTCGGTTACGGGTTCAGACCATAAACCTACTGGTACTATGGACCACGCTGTGCAAATGTACCGGTACTTGTCACCACATTACGCACGGCATACCGTATCGATGATTCAGCGCAATTCCGCTTTCAGAAATGATCACCGTCTTTTTGAAAGTTTCTTATGGATAGATTTTATAAGACATGGCGGAGTTCAATATTTCTCGTCAGAAAATTGGACCTGCTAAACATTTTTCCTATTACTGTACACACACACGGTTCCCTTCAAATAAACTTCTCAATGAGACAGTCGAGAATACCGCGTTTGACCCCTGAGTGGCAAGATAGCACAGTTATGAGTTTAAAACATTGTCCCAGTTTATGAAGATAAAGGCACGTTTCTTGTTCTAAAGATATAGTCGAAGTCCAGATCACATGTGCGACTTTTTTTTTATGCACAGAGAGTATGTATAATGTTGACCCTGTGTACTTTCGAGCCGACTGGTACAGTACCGTAACTTGACCTACTAGCCTCCCTATGGCTTTCCATCTTCACCCGCTGTGTATTTGGCTTCACGCTAGAATGTTGAGACTAATTCGTATGCTCCCAGACCAGGTTACGTGATTTTCATTAATATGGATCAGTGAGCCCAGGTCACATGTTACTACTAAAGCTCTAAAAGCAGACCAAGCTGGAAATGCTGTCACAGTGATTGAATAATTAATTAATCACCTAGCACAGGGATGTTATTGTACCCCTGAAGGTGACAGCATATGCACCGGAGATTGTTGTTGGTCAGTTATTGAATATGGTATTAATATTCATATATACTTTCCTCCTACTCCATAATAACGTTATTATGGAGTAGGAGGAGAGTATCTATGAATATTAATATCATAATCATTCTCATACAAGCGTTTTATAACGAATATTTCCTAATTCCGGTAGTGAACTGAATCTTTTTGACGAAAAAATATATGTATAATGCCGCTTGAAATCCTGAGATAGTTAGAATTCTACAATATGCAAAACATTTCCTGAAATTTCGCTTTTAGCCAAAAAGTAACTATGCGTGGCTTCTGGCAAAAATTATGTTTTCATTTACATTTTCTCACATAGAATGCTTGAACCTGCTGACCAAACTATGCGTTTAAGAATTTCATTAGCGGTAAAATTGTTTTGTACGAGTTATTCACAAAATCGTGTTTTCTACCGAACTGTGAGATTTTTAAATTAACGAAATTTCTAAACGTATGATCTTGAAATGAAGTTCTATTATTTGACGCATCTTTTCATGTTACTGATTAATTATTATTTTCAATGGAAATACACCGGGAAAGTCGCGTTTGAGGTTTTTTGAAATAAATTAATTTATGCAAAACCCTGAATGCGAATAGATATTAGTGTCATATTCCAAGTATCAATTTATCATTAAAAGTACATTCAATCGAGGTAATATCACCTATTGATATACCGAACTGTGGTCGTCGGTCCTAACCTGAATATGACGCATTCCTTGTCCCATGGAGAATCCCACTATAAAATGTTCGACATGCAAGTACATATCTAAATAAATACAACATCCACGAAAACTATTGTTCTTAGGACTGCCAGCAGAAGTCCACAAATAAAAAACATGCAACACTGAAAAATACTTCACAAAATTCTATATCGTTTCTGCAACAACCAAGACTATCCTAGAAAAGAAAAACTCCACTGGGAAGTATTTAGTAAAGGTTTTTGTATCATTTTTACTATGGCAACATAATTGTCAAAGGCAATGGAAGACGTTCGCGTTAATGCAAGACGATAAGATCCTATAGATACAAATACAAATATAACGTTGATATAGGATATTAATTTATTAAGATTGGGAGGTTACTCATCCTTTCGCATTCATTTATTTGCATATTTATTCATCATAAAAGTTAATTATCTATTTCCACATTCTGAATCGAGCTCCGGTGCACCAGACAGTGCAGATACAGAGAACATATAAATGCCCTTATCAATATTTATTTATTTATCATTATGTGTTATTTATCATCACTCGCTATTCCGGATTATAACATTAAAACTTTGTCGAAATGTTGAGAGCATTGCTTATGCATTATAAGAGGCGGATTAACAGGTTATTTTACAGGCCCCCCCTTTTACATGCTCTAGATAACATTTTTTCCAAGATAATTAGCAAATTTCCTCTAAACTCATGTAAATGTTTCACACAGCAAAGTTCTACCTCAGTAGTATATATAGAGCAAAACGGGTATTTAGCGCCTCAC